>JACXGI010015354.1:0-17558 GCA_016801175.1 Esox masquinongy
GCACTATGGGGTGCCCGAGGATATAGTGTCGGACCGGGGCCCCCAATTCACCTCCAGGGTTTGGAAGGCTTTTATGCAGCGCCTGGGGGTCTCGGTCAGCCTAACCTCGGGCTACCACCCCCAGTCCAACGGGCAGGTGGAACGTGTGAATCAGGACGTGGGCAGGCTCCTTCGGTCCTACTGCCAGGACCGGCCGGGGGAGTGGGCGGAGTTCCTGCCATGGGTGGATTATGCCCTGAACTCCCATCACCACTCCTCCACGGGGATATCCCCGTTTCAGTGCATTCTGGGCTACCAGCCGGTTCTGGCACCCTGGACCCCGGGCCAGACCGGTACCCCTGCGGTGGACGATTGGTTCCGGCTGGCAGCGGGCACATGGGAGGCAGTACAGGCTCGCCTCAGACTCGCTGTCCGCCGGCAGAAAACCTATGCGGATCGCCACCGCAGGGAAGCCCCGGTGTATCGTCCGGGCGACCGTGTCTGGCTCTCAACGAAGGACCTGCCCCTCCGCCTGCCCTTCCGGAAGCTGAGCCCGCGGTTTGTGGGGCCCTTTAAAGTCCTGAGGAGGGTCAACGCGGTAACATATCGGTTACGCCTTCCCCCTGACTACCGTATTAACCCCTCGTTTCATGTGTCTCTCCTCAGGCCGGTGGTGGCTGGTCCCCTTCAGGGGTGTGAGGTTCGGGAGGTTCCCCCCCCCCCTGACATCGAGGGGGCCCCGGCGTACTCCGTCCGCTCCATCATCGACTCGAGACGCCGGGCCGGGCGTCAGGTGGGGGGTACTGTGACACCTGCCCCATCTGCCTCCAGTGCTCCCCCTGCAGGAGGCAGGCTTCAGCGCTCCACGTCACCGGCCTTCTGACACCACCGCCCATTTTCATCAACTCATCACACCTGTTGTCTCGTTTAGCGCACCTGATCATCATCCAGTCATTTCCCCTAGTATATATGTTCCCTCTGCTCCCTTTGTCTTTGTGTGTTATTGTCTCGCATCTACGAGCACAGTGCAGCTCAATAAATGTTCACATCGTACAGAACGACTCCGCAGTCTGCTCCTCCTTCTTCGCACACAAGAGCTGACACAGAGGAACAAATTATCTTTCCTCAGTGGGCAAGGTATAATATGAAGGAAGAGATCCCCATTAGTCGCAACGAAAGTAGCTGCTATTCTTCCTGGAGTCCACATAAAAACATAAAAGATTAGCAAACGACATACAGAAACCCTCCCCACTAGATCACATACATCTAACCCAAAACCCTGATCTCCCTGGTACTCACCCAGTACCCTCCCAAATCCTGTCTTACCCACTCAGTATCCTCCCAACTAGGAAAGAAAACCACGCTGTACAACATTAACATTAAAAATTATACTGAATAAATTGATCTAGTGTAAGTCACTAAACCTACTAGTACATTAATGAATAGCCACATAACATCACAAGAGATGTAACAAATTAACATAAGATAAAATCAAGTAATAAAATAAAATGTGACATAACAAAACTTTGTTTTTCCCAAAGGAAAGAAAAACATTCTATTGGCACAAATTAAAACGAACCACAAAAAATAAACCAAACAGAACAAAATCCCTATGAAGGTCTGCATTGTTCTAACAACAAGATTCAGTGATATACAGTTGTATGTAAGACAGCGAAATGCATGTCTTCCTCAAACAAACAAGCAAGATCATATGACTTTTTCAAGAGAATCAACTTTTTTTGCTGTTTTTTAAAATAAGCTTTACTATTATCTTTTGTTAAGGAACATGGTAAAATTCGATTGAGTGGTGGCCCTGTACCAAACAGTTCTCTGTACTGCACATGTTCTGGGTGAAGGAACTACTGCATTACCGTGTGTTACCTGTCTGGTAGTATGACTGTGTCTGTCATTAATATATGAAATCTTAGCTTGAATAGAAATGTTTTGAAAGAAAGCTAGGAGATAACTTAGAAATCTGTCCTCAACTTTGAGCCAGGAGAGAGCCTTGTGCATGCCCTCAACACTTACACTGGATGAAGAGCTAGGCATGCAGCTTTGTTCTGCACGAGTTCAAGCTTATGCAAATCTCTTTTTGTTGCACTCAACCAAACCAAAGAACAATAGTCAAGACGAGACAAGACCAGCGCCTGCATAACCTGCCTGATTGAGTGATCAGTCAGGAAATGATCACACCTCCTAGTGACAGACACTGCCCTTCCCATTTTAGCAACAATCTTATCGATATGACTAGACCAGGTAAGCTGTTCATCCATTGTGACACCTAAAAGCTTCACTTCATGGACCTGCTCCAGAGCCATACCCTTCAATGAGAGGGAGAGGCAACTCACTCCTCAATGCATAAGCTGAACCAAAGATAATACACTTGGTTTTAGATGCATTCAGCACATGCTTATACTTTTCCACTCAATTAGACACATTCTATTTCACTTTGCAGAACTTAATTTAGTTCATCTAGATTATCAGTTGACCTATACACTGCTCAAAAAAATTAAGGGAACATGTAATCTTCACAGTATAACACCAAGTCAGTTAAACTTCAGGGATATCAATCTGTCCAGTAAGGAAGTATAAGCGATTGTGAATCAATGTCAGCTGTTTTGGTGCAAATGAAAGTGACAACAGGTGCACTGGAAAAGCAACAGCAAGACAACCCCCAAAAAGGGAATGGTTTGCAGGTGGTGTCCACAGACAATTTCTCTCTCCTTATCCTTCCTGACTGATTATTTTCTAGTTGTGTGTTTTGCTAGTGTCCTTGTCACTACTGGTAGCATGACGTGGTACCTGCAGTCCATTCAGGTTGCACAGGTAGTCCAGCTCCTCCAGGATGGCACATCGATACGTGCCGTTGCAAGAAGGTTTGCTGTGTCTCCCAGTACAGTCTCAAGAGCACAGAGGAGATACCAGGAGATGGGCCGTTACACTAGGAGAGCTGGACTGGGCTGTAGAAGGGCATCAACCCAGCAGCAGGGCCGGAATCTGCTCCATTATGTGAGGAGGAACAGGAAGAACAGGAGGAGCACTGCCAGAGCCCTACATAATGACCTCTGGCGGGCTACTGGTGTGCATGTTTCTGACCCAAATGTCAGAAACAGACTCCATGAGGGTGGCATGAGGGCCTGACGTCCTCTAGTGGGACCTGTGCTCACAGCCCAGCACCGTGCAGCTTGATTGGCATTCCCCCAGAGATCACCAGAATTGGCAGGTCCGCCATTGGCGCCCCGTTCTCTTCACAGATGGGAGCAGGTTCACACTGATCACATGGGACAGACGTGAAAGAGTCGGGAGACGCCGTGGTGAACTATATGCTGCCTGCAACATCATCCAGCATGACTGGTTTGGCCATGTTGAGACAGAATCTAGCCCATTAACTGAAAAATAATTCAGAATTTGATTAAAAATTAGTCCTTCCATAGGTTTACTATGGGAGAATACTAATGGGTCTACTATTTACCCTAGTAAGTGTGTTCCTACTGTTTTTAGATATTGGAATAATCTTAGCAACTTTCCTTCAGACTAATGTTAATGTGTTAAATGTGGCATATAGGATTTGCAATGCATACAGCTGTAATGGGGTGGTTGAGTGGAATGGGGTGGTTGAGTACTGCACACTATTCTAATTATGCACACTATTCTAAAATAAAAGCCATGTCAAACTTAGTAAATAAGGCTTCTATGTTAAGTACGTGAGGGTCGCCATTTACATCCTGTATATGCGCCTCCGCCATTACAACAGAGTGGAATTGCAATTCTCAATCTTTCTCTAAGGAAGTCTCTCCCTCATTATCAGTCACCATTGTCGTTGAGCTCACCGAATTTCATATAGAAGTAATTTACGGGGTCTCTATGGACAACCTCACGTCATACATTCATAAATAAATTCTGCCAGTGCACAGGAGATCCCTCCTCTTCTATCGACCCGCTTCAAGGACATTGGGTGTCAGGTGGTGTACTGCTGTGGTGTCCTTGAAGGGGGCTTCTCCTTGGACTGACAGCGATTCAAAGCCATTCATATTGTTTTTAGTCAATTAACATGTTACGTTAAATGTATTTTTCTTTTTACAACTTGGACATAGGCGGTCCTATAAACTCTTTAAGAATTGACTGTGGAGAAAGAAATACCTCCTCCCCCAAAAAGAAATGTGAATTCACACATTGATTTAGGTTATGTAAATTGAAGTTTAGCTCTAGTTAATACGAAACGTGCATGTGTGTGTGTGTGTGTGTGTGTGTGTGTGTGTGTGTGTGTGTGTGTGTGTGTGTGTGTGTGTGTGTGTGTTTGTGTGTGTGTATGTTTGTGCGAGGGAGTGAGTACGTGCATTCTGGTGTTGGTGTCGGTGGCTAGGCCATGAAAGGGAGCCAGGTTTGAGAAAAGGAATGCTGACTTTGATCCTAGGGGACTCAGTCAACAAACACACACTCATTGCTATTGATGGGGGTAGGTACTGAATGTGACAAAGGAAACAAATAATGAAGAAAGAAATGATCCAATATGTTAAACTTTACACAAACAAAAACATGAGCGCACTCACACACACTCACACAAACACACACACACACTTACATAGTACAGTAGATTGCATAAGTATCCCCTACTTATTTTACGTTGGGTTTGGTTGAATTATAAATTGGGAATAATTGTGTTTATTTTTTGTGACTGATATTAAATATTTCTAAACTTTCAACATGAGAGAAAACATACAGTTTTGCTTATTCTTTTTTTTTTTTTTTTACTTAAGTTGACTAAAATTATTCACATCGTGAGATTATTAGGTATACGACAAATATTATTTCTATTTGTCAATTCAAACATCAGCCAGGCATCAACCAATATCTATTGGAAAGGAACATCAATCTTATCACACTGTTACAAGGCTACCAAAACTCCTTAGTACGCCACGCCCACAAACATTTGTTTTCTTTTACGCAAATAGTCTACACCGTTCAAGACAATTCATCAACTGAATGACCACCCTGGTCTTGTTTCCACAGCAAATGTGTGTGTGGAGAATTTCCTGTCTTAGCATCATGATTCCTGCTATTTATATAGGTACATATAGCTCCCTAGCTCATTAGTGCCCTTGCTCATCAAATATGCCAAATTTCATAGCAATGCCATTAATGTGGGGACAGAAAAATCTTGACAATTTAGGTTTGTGAAAAAGTTTAAAACTGTAAATGCTATTTGGAAAACAGAAAATGCAAGCAAAATGTACTCCAGCCATTATCCCTTTGGCTCAGAGGGAGCAAGGCTGTTACACATCCTCCGGTCCTCCCCCGGCAGCACTGTGGCTAATTGCTCTGCCCTATACTGAGCCCCCAGGGCATCGTCAGAAGGCCCAGGATGTGTACTCCTAGCCACTGTGATTATGTTGAACTGCTAGCTGCGAAAATCAAGAGCAAGCAGCCAGCAATTTGGCTTATGCTCTAATGTCCAACATGAAGGTAACATTACTGTATTGAGAATCAAATATGCTGCAATAGTGATTAAAATTTACTTCCTGTAGCAATATTAGTTTCAATTTAATTTACAATAAGGCTTGACTGTGTGCAAACAATAAGCAGGCTAGTTAGCTAAGTAGTAGGTGAACTATGTTTGATTTGAGAAAAGATTAGCTATGATATCTAAAACTCCTCTTTAATTTTTGTTCTTCAGTGGCTGGCTAGTTAGCTTAGCTGGCTAGCAGGCAAAAGACCTCCTAGAAAAAAATTGTTATTGACATAGGACCTAAAAAATCCATAATGGCTGCTCTCTAATTATAATGTTAATGTTAAACAACTAAGTCCTGCTACATTAGCTAGTGTAACTAACAACATAATTGATGATTAGGCAACATCAGCATACCAGTAATGAACATTTACCCCTTCCATTGCAAAATATGATACAATAGCAAAAACTCTGCTATGCTATTTGTAGAACAGCACAAGCAAGCAAAAATATTTTTTTTATTCCCAGGTGGTGTTACTTAGAAAACTCACCCATCTTTTTCATGACATAATGTGCACTGTTTTTACAAGAAACGTGTTTTAGCCCTCCTCAGGCTACGAAACGTAATTAATCTAGGCTTATGAGAAGCCAAAAAGATCAGCAAGGTCCCTTTTAAGTGCCCTTTGACACAAACCTCTTGCATGTGCTATTTTTCTTTGCCTTTCTAAAACAGGATGAAATTCTCCAAAGAAACTATAAGACTGGTTTTGGGAGAAAATATATGCTGAGCCAAACTGGACCTAGCAAAAAGGCCCTTAAGTCTCTTAAAATGCACTCTCCGCAAAATGCAGTGTATGTTAAATCTATATCACCCATTCGATATGCCATTATCTTAGCCTGATTTCCTATTAAAACAACAGGTTTTAAATGATCAACCAACTCTCCTTCACAACAAAGGGATTTAAATGAGACAATAATTTAACAAATTACTGTATGGACCATTTTCATAACAAACGCACTGGTGATTGATTAGTTCATCATAGTCAATTAAGAAAAGTTGCAAGAATTCACAATTTAAACACAATGAGATAGAAAAATAAAATATTATGACTGGCACAATTTCATACATTTCAAACATATAAAGAATTTCCCCAATTAACTATGCCGTAAATGTACAAGCTGGGGGTGGACAAAATAACAAAAACACCTAACAATATATCAATATCAAGGACCTAATATGGAATAGGGCCACTCCTTGCCTTCAGGACAGCTCCAATCCTTTTGGTCCTGAACTGTGTGTAGTGAAGATATTGCACTTTCCATTCTCCAAAAAGAAAGGCCTCCAGTTTTTTGAGGGAGGTGGAAGTGTACTTCACACTCTGTGCTCCAGAACATCCCAAAAGCTTCAATGACGTTCAGATCTGGTGATTGGGGAGGCCATGGAAGTCATTTGACATCAATCTGGCGTTCATAAAACTACTCTTTAATTTGTTTAGCAGTTTGTATGGGGCTATTATTATCTTAGAATATTCCCTCACATCATGAGGGATCAATGTTTGCACCACAGGGTGCACCTGATCTAATAAAATGGCCTCACATTCCTTGGCCATGTAACCACGCAGAGCAGTCATCAGACCCGACAGACTCCCACGAGATGGCTGCCCAAACCATTACGGATCCCCCACCATGTTTAACAGTTGGAAGGAGATTTTTTCAGGGGTCCAGGTTTTGTGCTCCTTACACCAATGTATGCGTCTTTGTGCGTTGACCTCGGACACAACCAGTTTCCAAGTGTCAGTCTATCCCTGTTGGTCAGCTTCAACTTGTAACCACTCCTGTTTGCTGATGCTATTTGTTCAGCCTATCCTGTCATGGATTTTGAGATGGTTCCCTCAGCACATTATTTTGTTGATTTTCTGATCAACGCACCTGCAATTCAGGCACCAACTACTTGTCCTCTTGGGAACTCTGTTAACTGCCTTGTGTTGCTTTTAAAACTCAAATATCAGGGTGCTAAATGTCTTATAGCTGACACATATGTGCTGCTAACTGGCAATGTGATCTCTGCAGCTGCGTTTGTAATTGTGATATAGCTACTTCAAAGTAACAGTCTTTTTCCATGTGGTGTTTTCATTATTTTGTCCACCCCCAATACAATCTCAAGCAAATGGTCATATTGATTAGTCTCACACTTTGCATGGTAAATATTATCATATGCATGTTTTACTCACAAAAATGTACTTGCGCATGCTTTGTGAATGAGGCACATTTTCCAATATCAACCTAATTGCCAGTGACTTAGCCTATTATTTTTACTGTAGCAAAACATGCATGTGTATATACATCACCCAATTCAAATGATCAATGGGAAAGGCATAATAAAATATGCAAATATAGGCAATGTGAGTCATTTGACATGTGGCAGTTCCTTCCACAGCATAAATAAATAGGTTGGGAGTGTGTGTGTGTGTGTGAGAGAGAGAGAGAGAGAGTTGGGGGGCTGCGAGAAGAATGGGAGGAGGGCTACTCTTCAAAGTGAGTATCAGCTTCTCAAAAGAGCATATCGGCAAGACATGCAGGATACTTGCATAGTTGAAATTACCCGCGGATATTAACGGAAAGCCGGATTACTGTAGTAGGATCTGTGAAGTCGCCAAATAGGACAGTGTGTAAAACGTTGGGATTTAACGTGTGTAATATACTCCATCGACATAATGGGAGGGATAGACCGGCGAAGGAGAGTATCTCTAGCTCTTACCTTGAACTTCCTCGCTCTGATTCTAGCCGTGTCCGCGTTGACTACCAGCTACTGGTGCGAGGGGACACGGAAAGTGGCCAAACCTTTTTGCACAGGACCAGTCACCACGAGACAGTCGTTCTGTATCAGGTTTAACAGCTCGAACATCAACGACAGCAGATTGGTCCAGTACATCTGGGAGACCGGCGAGGACAAGTATCTCATAAGAAGATTTCACACGGGGATCTGGTTTTCATGCGAGGACAATGTCAATATGACTGGTAAGAAAGAGAAGCTCTGAGAGCAAAAAAAAACTTTTTTGTGACGCACCTGCCTAGTTTGGAAAGTTTTAATCCAGTGAGCACTGACACAAAATGTCATATACACGTGTTGACATGTGAGCAAACTCGCACAAAATGTACATAAAATACTATTTTTTTCTGTGTATAATTCTGTTATTCATTACCTGGTCTTAGAAATATACGTAACATCATATATGCAAATCTTTGACATCCTAATTGGTATATGCTACTTTATGGGTAGATGACAGTGCGGTACCTAAACGTATAAAATGTTGATAATGAGCAAAAACGCATTATATATTACGAATATATAAAACCTAAAACGTATCATGTCATACAAATTGATATCTTAAATTATATCTTAAGAATTGTATGTACGTTTATGACTAAGATTAGGTATCACAGTAGACTACTTGAGTTAAGGTAAGAGTTAAGGTTAGAAAACGAAAAAGGTTAGGTCCGGGTAAAGTTAGGTTTATGGTTTAAAAAAGGAAATCTATTTAACTCTCTGCTCACTACTGCCCCATAGTAGCCCGTCTGTACCGTAACGTAAAGTAACATATCAGGATTTTTTCTGTCAAAGATACGTAAAATAACGTACGTATTCCACTGAGACCAGCCTTTATGTATTGACGTACAACATAGTAGGCCTGTGATTGCAAATGTGTGTGCAGCCTCAAGGGCAGATCGCACATGCCTCATGTATAGATTGCATAGTTAAATGGGAAGCCCTTTGATCCCATCCATACACACTGTAATAACATTGTTGGTTATTGTTCTTCTAAATGTCCAGACGGTGCAAACATTGTTATGCTGAACACAGATTTACGGTTAGGTCTATGATAGGAATAGGCACTTTCTGGAAATGTTGGATAAAATACAGATTTTTGCAATCAAAATATTAAGCCATATAATATTGTGCAAATATTCTGAGAAAAACAAGGAAATGTAATCTTATTATTGTCACCATCACATGAGAAATAACAGGTTAGATGGAATGTCAATACAGGCTACTGGGTAGGCTACGTAAGCATGTAACTACAGGCTACTGGGTACGTAAGCATGCTTTTACTTTAGCCCTGTTTTGTGACACCTGATTCAGGCACGCAAATAAAACTACACATGATTAGCCACCCTGTACCAAGACACACACCTCAAACATCCAATGTTGGAGTTGTTGATTGTATTGCGCTTGATTTTTGACATTCTTTTTCAGGGGAGAACTGCAGAAGTTTCATTTACGTTGCACCCTCACATGAAAGAGGTACGTTTTGTGTATAGCCAAGTTATTTTATTTTGTTACTAACAGATTTTCTATGAACATGTTTTTTATAATTTCAGAAAGGATCTGTCTGTCCATTAGTTAGGGGAGACTGGGGATAGTTGTAACATTTTGGACATTTCTGTCTGTATCTTGAAGCTCTTTTAAGCCAGTGCATTCAAAATTGTATACAAACTAGTTACATGTGTCTGCTGTAGCTGGCGTAGCTGTTATATCTGTAACACAAACAAAAAATGTGTGGTTTAGTCTCAAACACAAGGAGTGAAATGTTACAATTCACCCCGTAGCCTGGGTCAGTTGTAACATACCCTGGGGTGAAATGTAACATTATGATGTACCCTGGGGTGAGTTGTAACAATATAAAAAAATAATTATGACAAAAAAATAATATTGAAAGCTTTTTATTTTTATTTCAAAACATAAATTACTTTTTAACATAATTGGTGTGTGTGTGTGTGTGTGAAGTATGTTAGTTACTGTCAGTCATAGTAGTGAGACATTTGAACAAAATGAGCATTACTGAATATTAGTTTGTGCTTGTTTGTTACCGTCAGTCTAGGCATAATGAAATTCAAAGAAAACATATATAGGCCTACAACAAAAATGTTGCATATAGTAGGTTGTAACATTTTAATTGTTGTTATAACTAACCCAGACTCTTGTTGTTACAACTAACCCAGACTCCTATAGTCATGAACTTGCTTACCTTACTGCTAAAAGGTAAAACATTATCACTAACAACTTGCATGAAAGATATCTAGATAGACACACAATAAACATGATTTAAGTTTGATGAATTTAATTACATAGCTGGCAATACTATTAAACAAAAATTAATGAGGTACAAAAAAAACTTTCTTACCTCAAAATTAGTTTTTTTCCTTTTAAAAATGGTTGTTTCTGCCACAGGGTGGTACTTCTTCACATGTGAAATAAGGATTAAATTGAGCATGTGCAGAGTGAATCAGATGATTCGTAACTTGTTCCTGATTAGAGAAATTGGAAGTGTTACAACTAACCTGTGTTACAACCACCCCTGGTCTCCCCTACTATGTATGTTTGTCTCAGGATGCTAATTTTTTTATAGGACGATTATCACTAAACTTGGGTAAATGATGCATCTTGCCATAGAGCTGGCATTTACAAAATGACGCTGAGTTGCCTTATAACGACACTATGTTAATCAACTGTATGCGTAAGCTACATCAGTTGCAATATGTCAGATGCCATTGGCCCAATTTTGAACAGCAGTTGCTATGGAGAAATGTTGGATGCAAAAGACAAGCAAACAACTATCTATATTTATAGGGTTTAAATGGACAACTGCAGTATGCATGCTGGAATCTAATGGAAAGTTTGAGTGAAGCAGTCAATCAAGTTGGTTGTTTTTGTCCCCACCCAGGTCAAGCTGTACACTACACAGTCGTTGGGCATTAAGTTAGACAGCTTCAGGTAGAAACAAGTTCTACTAATACAGGGGATGACTATCTGTTCTATATCTATATCCTGTTACTCCCAATATTACAGAGATTACTAGGAGGCTGCTGTACTTTCAACAGTGTCGGGCCATGGCGCGGTGCAGACTGAATCAGCACTTACATACAGTGCTATAGATACAATGTCCCTGTACCAGAAAGGCATCAAACAGACCGTTAAATAGGTTATCAAACAAACAACCAGGAACTGCAGGACTGTACTGTAGTTTTCAACTATTTCTTGCTATAACAAATACACTGATGTGCCCAAGGGGGGCGCTAAAGTGATCAACTCTATGTGCAAATAGTAGCTGGTCCCACTGAATATCTCAAAACCACTGCCCGTAACTTGACTGAATGATGCGTCTTCTCATATAGATCTGGCATTTTTTAAATGACCCTGAATTGCCCAGGGTTAGCTGCACCATTCACGAGGAATGGGAAGTGCATTGTTGCATTGTTCACTCTTACAGTCATCTCTATGGTAAGGAATTGCAAGTGAAGCACAAAAGGTGCATATTGAACCCAGTTGTTACACAAGAAGTACTGTCAGTTGTAGGGTTCACCTGAGATTGAAGTTATCCATGGACTGACCTGGATTAGTCAGTTGTAAGGTCTAACAGAATCTAACTTAATACGTTTAGAAATACAGTGTACTGCTGGGAACCGACAAAGGTAATTACAGGTTTCTGTCTCTGCCCTGCTCACACCTAATAACAATTTGGATTTTGCTAATGATCAGTAAATACAGGTGTTTCAGCCCTGCTGTAGTTGCTCGTTTTAATCCGGCATAGAGAGTTTGTTCTTCTTCATTTCCATGAAATCCTCCTGACAGAGGGTATAAGGGTTGATAGCCCAGAGGACAGGGTGAAGAGATGTTGTTTCTCACTCTGCCCTTTATCAGTCTGGCATCCCTCCTTCATTTATTTGACCTATGTTGGCGCATTATATCCGTGCCTAATTCACTACCACACAATAGACAGTTCCGCACACACACACACACACACACACACACACACACATTTTCTAGTCTCAATGGCTAATGAGGTCCCACAGAAAAGTGTTGAAAAGCCTTCTGACAGGACAAGACGAGACACATACCGACTGGAATTCAATATTTCTATGACATTATGAATGAAAGAATGAAAATGGAGGAATTGACAGACACCTGATAAGGATTGCAGTTCAGTTGTCCCTTCACCTGCTGTATTTACCCTTCACGTCAAAGAGATTTGATTACACATGCAACATCCTGTGTAAGGAGAGCTAAATTGATATTGAGTCTTCAGTCTTATGTCCAAAGGACCTCTGTCTATTTTAATGTACTGGATTGGAGTTCGGATTTGATTTGATACAGTAAGTCTGTACCTTTCTCTGGGTCAAACACATATAATCTTGGTTAGGAATGTGAAAGAGACCCCTACATGAGACTAATTTGCATTAATCATAAACTATAATAAGCTTTTTATTATGAATCGTGATCCTGCCATGAAAATATCACCGACAGATGAATAGATAATATTATTAATCTAATTTTAGGTCTACTTTTTATTTCTCATTCCTAACGATGTTTATTTTGCACTTGTATTTCATTGCTTTATACCTGGTTAGGAATAAAATGCGATAATAATTGTCAATCCTATGATCCTTTGCCTAAGCAGCTAGTGTAGTTGTGTCCTCATTTTACCATTGCTGACAAAGTTAAACAAGGACAATTTGACCACATGAAGTTAGAAGTTTGCTTAGGAGTTTAGGGTATAAGTGACAATTGGGTTAGGGTTATAAGTAGGCTTACCGTTCGGTTAGGGTAAGGTTTAGGTTTAAGCTTACAATTTTTTTGGGCTCAGGTTTATGTGTCCGTGTGGCTATTGGCTATCTGGCTACATTCCTGGCAAATTCTTCATGGGCGAGACAAAAATTTTTGTTTGGTGAGCTAGTTGATATTGAGACACAAAGATATTTTTATGATGTTGGGTATAAATATAATTTCTCTCTTGTCTGTGCTTTCAGTATTCAGCTCAACAGCAACTATTTTACAACCAATGTATGTTGTATGGTTTTGCGATGTGGAGCGGCAGGTACATGCAAAATATCGTTGTCCTCTTGAGTAGCACACAAATGCAATGTTTTTTAAATCATAACATTTACTGTGGATGTATATATGGCTACTAGCAGTGGGTATTATATTTAGAATCACTGATGTTAGTGTTTCCACAACCACATGTGTTGAACTAAAAAAAGTTGCCTATGTACACAAAAAGTGCACAAAAAGCTGTAGTCTATGTTATTTATCCCTTATATAATTTATCAACAAAACAAAAATTGGGAAATTCTGGAGATCTATTTTGACTGTAAACAACAGAATCTGTAGTCTAATGGACAACCCCAAATTCATGATAATCACTGGGATTTTTTCAGGGATCTTCAGTCATGCATTCTTGTTTGGACACATTATATGATATATGTGATTATATGAAACAACATGCAGCATTCTTTGAATACTTCTGTAGTTGATTGTTAAAAAATCCTAATAAAGCAATGTGAATTACTTCATATGATTGGTCATGATTTCCATCTGATGAAATCATGAGCGTGTGCCACCGACTCTAAAAGACTGTTTTTCAATGACACCAGATGTTCATTTTAGCGTGGAGCCATGTAATAGAAATCCACATTTATAGGAGCCGAGGTGTTCATTCAGGGGAACACATGCCAGGCATTAGTTTCCACTAAAGGCTAAATTGTTAGTTTGGATTTTGTAACGTATAAAGTTTATGCAGACAGGGAACAGAAGAAACCCAGTGACCGCAGAAACAATGCTGAGACAGACCGCATCAGGAAGTCAAACGTGATGGGCAAAGCAGAAGCACGGTTACATGAGCTGGTTAAAAAATAGGTGGACCAGGTCCCGCCCATCACTGGTTCAGAAACGTCTGATAGGCTCTTTACTCCACTGCCACTGTTCAGTTTTATGTGTCAGCGCTACTCTCTACGTCTACATAGGCTGTGTAGCATGGTACAGGTTAATAAAAAATGGAAGTGCGCCATGATCTGGGTTGGTGTCTGTTAAACGGGTGGGGTGGGGGGGGGACGTGCTATGGTCTCATGTGCATGCTGTGTGTGTGTCTCTTGGAGATGCATCTTCTCAGTGACAGTGAAGGTTAATGACATGGGTGAATGGATCACTGGTCCACCTCCCTCACCTAACTGTCCCTGCTATATCTGCCTCTCTTCTCCCCTTCCCCATCTCTCTCTTTCTCTCCCTTCCATCACTCTGTCTCCCATCACTCTTTTTTCTCATCTCCCTCTTTGCAAATTCATCCCAATTGTTCATGCTTTGTCATTCCCTCTCCCGGTCTCTCTTCCTCCTGCCCTCTTTCCTACTCTCTCTGTAGGCGTGCTGTGGTTGTGTATTGTGGCGGAGTGTCTGTATATTCTCCTCCTGGCCACCGGGGGCATCCTCATGTCCGTAGAGGCCTGTCAGTTAGGAAACATCATCGACGGCCTCAAACTCAACGCCTTCGCTGCAATATTCACTGTCCTGTCAGGTAATATACTTTGCATGCTCTCTTTAGTTTGTGTGAGGTGTGTTAGTATGGTTTCCTGCTACTGGGTTGGTCCCTTTTCCCCAATCCCTGTTCCTCTCATATAGAACAGCGAGGAGCTATAGTTTGTGTCTTAGTCCCTTGCTGCTGGTTTGAAACCCGACAGTTGTCAAATATGTTGACGCTGGGAGCTTTAGGCTGTATTACTCAGTCAACGGGCCCTCCTACAGTGACTTGCTGATATCCATGGAGTCTCTCTCACTGCTTTCTATGCAGCTGCAGTCTGTTCTGGACTAGACTCACTGTTTTGTTTATTGGGTTTATTTGACTTTTCTCCTTCAACAGCTGCTCTTCCTGGGGATGTCCACTGATCCAGTTACACTATCAGGTTTCCAAACCAAGGGAGCCCATGTCTTTTCCAGACAGCGTTAGTACTGGTCTGGTCATGGTCCTAGTGAATATATTTGTTTGTTTGTTAGTAGAATAGTTCACTTGTCCTCTGCAGACACCATACTGCGTTCTTTTGGAGTGATTGTCTAAACTCTGGACTCACTGGGCTTTTTTGTGTGTGCTATGTTACCCAATTCCATGTGATATGGTAAAATCTGCAAATTTTTGTTGTGGCTGAAATTTGAATTATCTACATTGTCAAATTTGGTGTCCTAAAGATGCCACGTCGTGTCTTTAATAGATAACAAGCTTCAAGTCAACCAGTGATATGACTGCCATTTATGAACACACTTAAATTGTTCTCAAGTAAAAGACATCTCGGGGGAGTTAAAGGGTCTACCGTTGTTGCTGTTTTTAATGTCTAGTGTAGTGTATAGAAATGCTCACATAGTTACCTAGCTCAGCATCTTGTAATGACTTCCAGAGCAATGCTGCCCGAGGCTAGAGAAACCCATATTAAAGTCGCATTTCACGGTGGTGCATGGAGAGGTGCAGAAAGAGGAATTTTAAGGGAGGGAGGTTATTGAGCGAGAAAGAGGGGGTGTGTAAGGAGATAAGGTGAGGGAAGTGAGTTTATATCTTTTAATTCCGCAGGTCTTTGTTTTAGCACAAACAGCCTATATATATAGAGTATGGGTGATTAACTTTATTCTTACCATAACTAGGATGATAGCAGTTCCTCCAAATCCTTCAGCTTGGTTCTCCCACCACTTTGGAAATAAGCCTGGCTGAGTTTGAGAGAGGAAAGTTAAAGTTACATAGGTGACAGCTGTCTCTGACCGAAGAAACGTCTGAAGTGCTGTCTCTTCTCTGGCAGTGTTGCACCTTCCATCTGCATTCATTAGTGTAACATCATAGGGGCCCTCCTTACACCTACAGTAGGACTGATAACATCTTATCAAGCAAAATGTTTGAGGTGGAATTAATTCCAATCAATGAGTGGCACTGAAAAGCTGTTAATTTCATCAGACCTGTAAGAAATGTATCACCATTACAGATGTCAGCCTCATTTCGGTGCTAGTTCTGTTTGAGGAACTCTGTAATACCTCATACAAGGTGCTTTATGCTATGTGTGTGGATTTGGACTGAAGCTTCTGTACTTTGTAAAGAGGATGTCGGACATGATTGATTAACAAAATATGCTGGGAATAAACATGAGAGTCAATGGAAGGAGGGGGGAAACTCAGAGAGGTAACGTGTTCTCTGCTGTTATCAGCTCTGCTCTTGTTAAGTCGAGGATTTAGGGGGCTTACCCAGTAATCGGATTGTGACAGAGGCTGTTTTTTTATTCGCTTTTTGGGTGTGATGAAAGTCTGAGGTTATCCTTTTGCTTTGGCTGTCAGGGTCTGACATGTTACTAACTCAGCCAAAAACACAGAGGAAAGGGAGAGTGGGTGGAGGGAGAGAGAGGGGATGGAGAGAACTATGTGGGAAGAAGAGAGATAAAAATTGGCAGAGAGGAATGGAAACAAAGTGAAAGAATGACTGACACAGACAGGCAGACAACGAGACAGAGGTAGGATGAGAATGTTTGTCAGAGAGAGATATTGGAGGTTTTGACCGAGAGAGGAAGAGAGATTGGAAGTTTTGGCCTACAGGAGGTGGGTGATTGGAGGTTTTGACCTACAGAAGGTGGGTGATTGGAGGTTTTGACCTACAGAAGGTGGGTGATTGGAGGTTTTGGCCTACAGAAGGCAGGTGATTGGAGGTTTTGGCCGAGAGAGGAAGATATGAAAACCTGTTACAGTTTGCCAGCAGTCCAACCCAGTGTTGATTCTGTCGGTCACAGGCCCATCTCTCTGTTTAACACGGTGTTGATTCTGTCAGTCACGGGCCCATCTCTCTGTTTAACCCGGTGCTGTGAATCACTGGTTTCCACTTCTCATTTTGGAGAGCTGCTACAGCGTGAACTGGCTTTTGTTTCCATACTAACACACATGAATTAACTAATCTGCGTATCATCAAGGAACTTGAAAGACGGATTTACTGCATCTTTACAAGGTCTTATGCAGGGGTGTCACTGAATGGGAACGGTTAGTGCTTTATTAACGCATGCAGTGCTCAAGGACTATTATAGTGATCATGGTATTATAGCTCAATGCTGTCGCCCAGTGGTGAGAAATTGAACTTCCCACTTTAGTAATCTAATCCAGAACAGTAGACTTGTTGAACTCCTCTTTAATTATCTTATTCACTGCACTAGACTAGTTAAACTCCTCTTTTATGATCTTATCCACAGCACTATTCTGGTTAAACTCCTCTGTAATTATCTAATCTACAGCACTAGACTAGTTAAACTCCTCTTCAATGATCTAATCCACTGCACTAGACTAGTTAAACTC
>JACXGI010015355.1:0-17524 GCA_016801175.1 Esox masquinongy
TGTCATCTGCTGGTGTTGGTCCACTGTGTTTTCTGAGGTCCAAGGTCAACGCAGCCGTCTACCAGGAAGTTTTAGAGCACTTCATGCTTCCTGCTGCTGACCAACTTTATGGAGATGCAGATTTCATTTTCCAACAGGACTTGGCACCTGCACACAGTGCCAAAGCTAGCAGTACCTGGTTTAAGGACCATGGTATCCCAGTTCTTAATTGGCCAGCAAACTCGCCTGACCTTAACCCCATAGAAAATCTATGGGGTATTGTGAAGAGGAAGATGCGATACGCCAGACCTACAATGCAGAAGAGCTGAAGGCCACTATCAGAGCAACCTGGGCTCTCATAACACCTGAGCAGTGCCACAGACTGATCGACTCCATGCCACGCTGCATTGCTGCAGTAATTCAGGCAAAAGGAGCCCCAACTAAGTATTGAGTGCTGTACATGCTCATACTTTTCATGTTCATACTTTTCGGTTGGCCAACATTTCTGAAAATACTTTTTTTGTATTGGTCTTATAGTAATATTCTAATTTTCTGAGATACTGAATTTGGGATTTTCATTAGTTGTCAGTTTTAATCATCACAATTAAATGAAATAAACATTTGAAATATATCAGTCTGTGTGTAATGAATGAATATAATATCCAAGTTTCACTTTTTGAATGGAATTACTGAAATAAATCAACTTTTTTATGATATTCTAATTTTATGACCAGCACCTGTATTCTATTTCACTGATCATTCAAAATTACACATTTCTTCAATTATACTTTCTACCGAATGCAATGATTACATGGGTGCATGGCCAAAGAGACGAGTGTTAATGCGTGGAGTCTACTAAACAGCAGTAACTCTTTAATTTGAACCAGGACTTTGGTCAGTTTACATGAAAACAGCTGTTTGGTCTGGAGCACCGATGATTGTATTCAAGTGAAGTCATACTTCAAAGATCTTTGAGGTCATACTTAAGTCCTAGGATCCTTTTTAAGGGTTATTTACACAGTATTAGGATTCTTTAACCAAAAACCTGGTTGCATCTGTCAGTAGGCTGAAACTTGCACACAAGTGAAAAGTTTCAGCCTTCTTACTGCAAGTCAGTGATACCAAGCATACATTAAATCCTGCAAAGAAGTGGTCAATTGACTGCCAAGAAAAATGAATAACTCTGGTTAAACTCTTTGAATTAAAGAGGGCAATCTATGAGAGCAGAACAAAGGATCTCAAGCATCTGTATGGAGGAATGGTTTAAGCTCTTACATTCTTGTCACTTAGCAGACACTTTTATCCAAAGTGACTTACAGTAAGTAACCTTCCAATTACGAGACTGACTCCCTAACCACTGACACCCCCCTAACTCATAAAAACGGGTGTAAAGGAAAGGCGCAGGGTTGTCGTCTTTGCACGGGGAGGGAGCACAAAGTATTGAAAATAAAGAGGCCAGCAGTTTTGACACATAAGCTTGGTAAATTTAAGGATAATTTGAGAAATCTGTAATTTCTCTGATTCCTTTGAATTACGATGCATGTTGAGAAATGACAAAATAGCTCATCTCCTGTGTTTTTGAAACAGCCTCCGCTCCCTACTTCATTGTGTATGCCAATAATCCTGAACATTGAAAATGGATGGAATATGCAAAAGTAACACAGTGACATGGGTATGTCGTTCTGTTTAATGACGTTAGCAAAACATTGCTCTCCATAAGCAGATTTCACCTCACTCACATGTTCAACATTTCCTGAGAGATGTGGGGATCTTTTTGTTGCCTTGTCACTTGAAAGAACAGATCTATAGGTTTCAGAAAAGCTACCAATTTGAAACGCATAGAGGGTTTCTGAACGGCTTAGAGTTTAAATCCATAAAGGATTTCAGGACAGCTCTGAGTTGAAACCTGTACATTACTGTAAAGCATAGAGAATAGGTCTTCAACCCTCTCCTGGGGACCCCCCCAGCCATTCCATCGATTAGAGCTAGCACACCTGAATCAAGTTATTAACTAATACCTGTTGAATCAGGTGAGCTAGTTCAGGGCAAAAACTAAACTGTGAGATGGAGGGTCCCCAGAAGAGGGTTGAAGACCTATGGCATAGAGGTTTTCAGGACAGCTCTGTGTTGAAACCTCTACAGTAATGTAAAGCATAGAGGGCTTCAGGACAGCTCTGTGTAGAAACCTCTACAGTACTGTAAAGCATAGAGGGTTTCAGGACAAGTTGTAGTTTAAGATGTTTCCTAACATGAAGACAGAAAACAGAATGACATTTCTATCCACCATTTGTAATTCTGGGAAATGAAAGATTTATTCAGGGGTTTGAAACCTTTTGCAAGGCAATGTGTAAATCTCAAATGCAGCAATCAGTATAAACAGCTCTGGAAAAAATTAAGAGACCACTGCGCCTTTTTCCTTTCCAAAAAAGTTGAAAAGAAAAGTTTTGAGTGAGAAACAGAAGCGTTCAATTTGCAGTGGTCTCTTAATTTTAACCCTTCTGTTCCTCACTCAAAACCTTCCTTTTCCAACTTTTTTGTAAAGAAAAAGGTGCAGTGGTCTCAATTTTTTCCAGAGCTGTATGCCAGGAAAAATGGCAATCCCCAGTAAAATGAAATAAATATAGAGCCGGATTGATGTCTATAGCTCAGTCAGTGTCATTGCTCGACGTAGCAGGTTCAAATGTTTGCCTCTCAGGTAGTGGAGAGAAAACAGATCATGTCAAATTCACATAAAATTTTAAAAGTTCTGATGCTACAGAATAAATGTTCCAGCTATAGCAACCTTGCTCAGATTCAACATCCTACAGCATATTATGTTGAGCACTTTACTGCCAGACATCCAAGGGGTCATTTCCAGTTAGGACATTGCTTTTTTCACACACACAAAAAACCTTTAATTCATTATCGCAAAATAAACATATACTTGCTTCTCCTCCCACAGCTGCCTGGCTGCCATCACATGTATGCCACTAGCTAATGCCAATGGAACGGAGAAGATAGGAAAAAACCACATTATGGAGGTCCAGCAAATGTTGAAATTACTGAAAAGTACAATAAAAGTAAGAGTACTAGTACCAGTAGTATGGAATGTACCAAAGTCACCGTCATTGATTATTGGCACCGTTGGCAGAGATGATGGAAAAAAAAGTTATGAAAGGTTGTTTGGTAGCTTGATCTGAGGTAATTGTTTTTCTTAACTCCAAATCAAGAAATACAAGTTTTTGCTACGAGTAGCTGTGATGAAGCAGGGCCTTAAATATGAATTGGATATGACTACATTTGGGGAGAAACACTCTTAAAATAAAACCAAAAATATGTTGTAATTATTAGCACCCCTAGAAATCCTTATGACCCAAATCATCTTATTGTTATAGGACTTATTTTTTAAGTTCATCTGAGTCGTCTTAAGTGATCCAGGACTTCATGTTGCACTGAGTTATAAACATAAGTTCACACACAGACATTCTTCTACAGTGAAGGAAAAAAGTATTTGATCCCCTGCTGATTTTGTACGTTTGCCCACTGACAAAGAAATGATCAGTCTATCATTTTAATGGTAGGTTTATTTGAACAGTGAGAGACAGAATAACAACAAAAAAATCCAGAAAAACGCATGTCAAAAATTTTAGAAATTGATTTACATTTTAATGAGTGACATAAGTATTTGATCCCCTCTCAATCAGAAAGATATCTGGTTCCCAGGTGTCTTTTATACAGGTAACGAGCTGAGATTCGGAGCACACTCTTAAAGGGAGTGCTCCTAATCTCATCTTGTTACCTGTATAAAAGACACCTGTCCACAGAAGCAATCAATCAATCAGATTCCAAACTCCACCATGGTCAAGACCAAAGAGCTGTCCAAGGATGTCAGGGACAAGATTGTAGACCTACACAAGGCTGGAATGGGCTACAAGACCATCACCAAGCAGCTTGGTGAGAAGATGACAACAGTTGGTGCGATTATTCGCAAATGGAAGAATCACAAAAGAACTGTCAATCTCCCTCGGTCTGGGGCTCCATGCAAGATCTCACCTCGTGGAGTTGCAATTATCATGGGAACGGTGAGGAATCAGCCCTGAACTACACGGGAGGATCTTGTCAATGATCTCAAGGCAGCTGGGACCATAGTCACCAAGAAAACAATTTTGACACACTATGCCATGAAGAACTGAAATCCTGCAGTGCCCACCAGGTCCCCCTGCTCAAGAAAGCACATGTACAGGCCCGTCTGAAGTTTGCCAGTGAGCATCTGAATGATTCAGAGGAGAACTGGGTGAAAGTGTTGTGGGCAGATGAGACCAAAATCGAGCTCTTTGGCATCAACTCAACTCGCCGTGTTTGGAGGAGGAATGCTGCCTATGACCCCAAGAACACCATCCCCACCGTCAAACATGGAGGTGGAAACATTATGCTTTGGGGGTGTTTTTCTGCTAGGGGGACAGGACAACTTCACCGCATCAAAGTGACGATGGACGGGGCCATGTACCGTCAAATCTTGGGTGAGAACCTCCTTCCCTCAGCCATTGAAAATGGGTCGTGGATGGGTATTCCAGCATGACAATGACCCAGAACACATGGCCAAGGCAACAAAGGAGTGTTTCAAGAAGTAGCACATTAAGGTCCTGGAGTGGCCTAGCCAGTCTCCAGACCTTAATCCCATAGAAAATCTGTGGAGGGAGCTGAAGGTTCGAGTTGCCAAACGTCAGCCTCGAAACCTTAATGACTTGGAGAAAATCTGCAAAGAGGAGTGGGACAAAATCCCTCCTGAGATGTGTGCAAACCTGGTGGCCAACTACAAGAAACGTCTGACCTCTGTGATTGCCAACAAGGGTTTTGCCACCAAGTACTAAGTCATGTTTTGCAGAAGGGTCAAATACTTATTTCACTCATTAAAATGCAAATCAATTTATAATATTTTTGACATGCGTTTTTCTGGATTTTTGTTGTTGTTATTCTGTCTCTCACTGTTCAAATAAACCTACCATTAAAATTATAGACTGATCATTTCTTCAAACGTACAAAATCAGCAGGGGATCAAATACTTTTTCCCCTCACTGTATTAACATGTGGAAGGTCAGAGAAAACACAAATTAAATTAGATAAAAGGTTGCAGACCATCAATTAGGCAACAGCTTTAAATGTACATGATTTAGAAGTTTAATGCAACTGCCCCCATGCACAGTGAGGTGGAATTGTTTGAGGCAAACAACTCTTCATTGATCACAGTCGGAGAAATGTTGCTTGAATCTTAGGGCCGCTCTCCATCACTACGATTAAACACTGTCCATTGCCAACAAGCTGGACTTTCATCAAGAAATAAAGGGCTCAGACTTTGCTAAACGTTGTTACAACTATGATTAGTAGTGGCTTTCATGGTCAGATTAGATGAAAGTACAGCTTTTTTGCCACAAACCCTAGAGGCGGGGGTCAAATCCTGCTCCCCACAGTAAACAATGGTGGTGAATTTTAAGGGCTGTTTTGCTTCCAAGGCTTGAATATTCCATTAGGACAATGATCCAAAGCGTTCCAAAAGATCCATGCAGAAATAGTTCACTGGCAATGAAATCCATGCTTTTGCAACAGTCATTCCGGGACCCTGACCTAAACCCAGTTGAAAACATTTGGGGTGAACGAAGAGGAGAACACACAAACAAGGATCAATGTCTCTGAAGGATCTGAAGTGACGCTGCACTGATGAATGTATCAGATTCCTTGCTAAAGTTCTCCCACCTCGTCAAAGATTTTAAGAGAAGACTCGGTATCGTTTTCTTGGCAAGGGGATATTGCACAAACTACAAAAGGCAGGAGTGCCATTAAAAGTGACATTTTTTAAAACAAAAATGTATTTCTTGCTCAATCATTTACATTTTACCTTAATTAAATGGCTGATTTGTCACATATTTTGAGAGTAACATAAAACTAATAAACAACAATGTCATTTATCTATAGCGTTTTTTGCTTATCTTTACCAATGGTGCCAAAGATCATGGTAGACACTGTTTATAGTCCTTGTCTGGTGCATCTTTGTGAAATTTAGATGAATGGAAAGTTTTATAGTCAACTTTGTCTGACATTGAAAGTTTTCTCCTTCAACTGCGGTTTTCTTATTTTTCCTCCAGAACTCAAATGCTTCTTTGTATTCTCCTACCAACGATGAGATCCATGTGAGTTGTATGCCTGTTTGAACATGAAATCAAAAGGAAATTTCTCTTGATTACAATGCAACACTCATTTAAGCTTTATTCTGAGAGTTGAAACTGCTTGCTGCTTACTAAAATTAGGTTTATTTTTATGATAGAGTTACGGTAAGGGTTAGGGTTTGAATAAGAGTTGTGTTAGGATTTGTAGATAATTAAATGTAATGTTATTGATAATCTGTTTATATGTCTGATACTCTTCAAATAAAGCTTTATATGAGATTCACTACTGTCTCAAAATGCCTCCATTTGGACAATATGGCTCTGAGTGTGGTTTAGTTATCCCGGGTTTTAAAATTTATAGTAACATTTTCGATTCCAGAACGTGGGCTGGTTTTCCAGACACAGATTAAGCTTAGTCTGGGACTACAAATATTTTCCCAAGGTCATTCTCTTTTGAGCTTGATTGTTTAGTCCAGGGCTAGGCTTAATCTGTGTCTTTGAAAACAGCCTTGAAATTTCAGTTCTTTGCTTTTACCTAGTTAATTGCACTCTGGGGTCCCAGATTGGAGTTGAATCCTGCTTCAAAGCTTCTACAGATTTTGGGACTTAAGTGTTACCCAATACAGTAACCACATTCAGATGTCCAAAAAATTATCAAAACAGATTAGATGATTATAACATATTTAGCAAAATCTTATAGATTCAAGGTATTTTATATTTGGTCAAAAGATGATTCTGTTGTTCCCTAGGACAATTGCATCTACAAGTTCATGCACTGTTATTTATTGGAGCTGGAGGTGGTCCTGATTGAGACATTTGACAAACATGAGTCAATGAAAACTGCTATACATCATATGAAGAAAATATTGGAACTTCAACAGCAATTTGTAAGTTAACTTCACAATAGTATATGGACTGAAGGTTATTCAAAGGATGTTTGGAAAAGTAGCAGTGTTTAAAAAAGGTCTAAGTATTAAGTATTATTATTTAAAAAAGTGATTTTTCTTGAGAACCCAGGCATTATTTCAATAGGCATGCAAAATAGTGCTTTTATATTTGTCCTAACGTATACAGATGTTACCTACTCTGCTTTTCTATTGAATATGTTATTGATTTTCTCTATCGTCCTATTTGAATTTTCAGAACAGTTCTACCTGCCTACCGTGTGAGGCACAGACAGTCGCCAATTCTACAACATTTTTCAAAAACTTTGAATTTCTTTTAGAGAGAATAAACAATACATTTTAATGTACAGTATTGTATGTAATGTATAGTATTGTATTGTACAGTAGTATGTAGCAAAGTATCATATCCTTTGTGTTGTTTATTTTTTAGTTTTTACATGTTTTTGTAAAATGTTTGTGTGATTCTTCAGGCTAGAGCATGGTACTTGTAATGCCAAGGTTGTGGGTTCAATTCCCATTGGGGGCCGGGGTGAAAGAGTATGAAAATGTATACACTCACTACTGCAACTTGCTCTGGATAAGAGCGTCAGCTAAATGTTTTAAATGTACAGTACCAGTCAAAAGGTTGGACATATTTCAATGGGTGTGTCCAAACTTTTGACTGCTACTGTAAGTGTTAAAGTAGCATGTAGTGGGCATTCCGCAAAAGATTTATGCTCTAATTACCTTGTAAAAAAAGCTTTATAACCTCTCAGGTCAAGTGCAATTGTGCATAGCTGTTTATATTATTATACTGTATATAATCAAATTTAATGACTTGTACTACTTTGTTTCAGCTTTTTACTAACCAAGTGAGAAAAATTGTGTTTTATTATGTTTGACTAAAACAGGGGTGGGCAAACTTAGGCCATCCGGTAATACAATAGTAATAAAATAGTTTTGAGGGGAAGTAAAACATAACTCACCAGCCCCTTCTTATACATCTGAATCTGGATTCAAATTATTTAGACATTATAATGGACCTACTGTATAAACGTTTTAATTATATTTAATTATAAATGTTTTAATTTCAAAATCCCGAAGGCAAAATCCCCAAGCTAAAAAGTTTGCCCTCTCCTGTACTAGGGCATAGTTTTCCGTATGCTCTTAATATAACCTCTTAGTAGTGCTAAGAAATATCACAGAAATATCTTGATAGTATTTGATTACTCAAGAGAAATATGTGACCTTAAAGGGACAGTTGACTCCAAACCCAAAGTTTTTGTCAGAATTTTACCAATGTTTATAAAATACAAGAAACCAGGCAAGCCTAGTTCAGCCGGCCCGGAATAGAAATGTTTACCACCTTGAGATTCGAACCCAGGTCGCTGTGTCGTTAACCATTACACCACAGAGCTGTACCTTTGCTGGCAGTCAGTATAGCCTCTTGTCTGAACAAATCCTCTTTTGCCATTGCCCATTTTAATAGTTAATTGGTCATTCGTGAATGACACTGATACAGTTAAACTGACTAACGTTTCTTACTAAGTTTACCTCTACCACAAATAGTGGCTATGTATTGCATTTGCCACTGGCCGTTTTAACAGCGTATTAGCCAGTAATAAGCTTTACCGGTATCTACTAACTTACTGGAATAGTCATAAGAATTTAGCTATTGCTAGTGAGTCTGCCAAAGCTATTTCATTTAATGGCATAATAACGTATTTTGTTCTTACTTTTTCTTTCATTCGTGAATGACATTTATACAATAACTATCAATAAAGGCGATGATAACTAACTTTTTCATCAAGTGAAAAGACGAGAGAATCATGGAATCTAACAGAAATAATTAATTTATGTCGTTACTCTCATTAGATTCGCACTTAGGTCTTCCACATGAGAGGCAGTCTTTAACCAATACGCGACGGCATTACACGTTTCAGCAGTCGCTAGACTCCATTGAGGATAGTGTAAAACGGACTAACGTTTCTTATTAAGTTTACCTCGAACACAAATAGCGTCTATGAACTGTATTGCTTTTGCCACTGGCCGTTTTAACAGCTCATTAGCCAGTAATCGGCTTAAAAGTATCTACTAACGTCCTAGGAATAATCATAAGAATTCAGCAATTTCTAGCGAGACTGAAGATGAACTGTTCCATGCCAGAAACAGTCGTAATATAACCGTATTCAGTTTCAGCCAGCGAAGTTTCCGCCAATACGGAATAATTCGCAATGCGTACTTCGCTTCGCCTGCGAGGAGATACGAACTCAGGACATATAGTTCACAAATCCGCTTCTCTAACCACTTTTTTTCTGTCATATCAGGCTTAGTATTGTTTGAACTGTATATCCATGTTTTTATTTATGTAACGACCATATACATAATGCATTATACAGCACAATACCTTAATGATGCAGTAAAAGCATAGTTCTACAGACGTAGGACCCACAAATTGCGAAAGAGTCCTGTATGACTCATGTCTTCCGTAATGCCTGGAACTGCTTACACTGCATTTTTACTGTTATGTCTTACAGGAACATTTGTAAATATGCATTTAAGCCTTAAAGTGTAATCGATGTGTTTACTGAGTCCTAAAAAAACAAGCATGCATAAAACACATACTGTCTACAGTGAGCTGTGATTTTACTATTTGTAAAACAATACTTAACCAGAGATTGTTTATAAGTGAAATCACTTTTCCTCTACACACCTCATGTCAGATAAAGGCACCCCCTTTGAGTACATCTGTTGTATTATTAAAGCAGCTGAATGAAACCAGTAAGACAGCCTCAAGGTGTGTGTTAACTCGGGAGCAGGTACTCAGAACACCGAGGGTTGGCCCAGCTCTGAAGTGAACTGATTCTCAACAAATTAACTTAGGATTCACGTGGTTAAAAAGATTTCCTCATTCTGGGGAATGAAGTGGGAATGTTCCCCAAAGAAACAGGAAGCGTCACGCTTTTCCATTTCCTCATTATCAGATGCAACAAAATGTCTTCACGGCAACTGAATGGCACACAACAAACGCCATGTTTTAGCATTTGTTGAACAAGACCAAAAAAAATATATTTAACATGTTCTAAAGTAAATGTACTTTTATAAATACTACTACTACTATCAATGTACATATATATATTTTTGACAACCTTTTTTCTGAGACATTTATGAAGAAAGCAGTGTCCTTTCTATTTTGATGAAAACATATTACATTTTACATTTTGTATTTTAGATATTACAATATATTTAAAAGCTAATAGTCTTTTGCTTTTTATTCAAGTTTAAAGTGTGGGGAGATTGAATCCCAGGACCAGCAAGGTGAGATTTCCAGCAATGAGAATCCTGTAAAAATGTGTCAAAGGTTATCTGATGAGGTTATCTGAAAAGTAACCCGAAGATTTCCTTTGATAATGGTCAGACATTTCAGACACGGCCTTCTCATTATCATAATCGATGAGGAAAAAGAAAAATGTTGCATGTGGAAAATAAGAAATACATAAATAATTTAACTTTTATTTCTTACAGTCCCTAGTCCATTTAAATTATTTAACTGATCAGATAACCTTTTGCTGACATTTGTCATTCCTGGGATTCCATAGTCACCTTACCCAGTAAATAAGGCTATACTGTACATAGAAAATATGCAACTGGGTGGTTCTTTAATTATTTATTACAAAGGCATTACATGCTAGCCTTCATGGATCATGAACTGTAGGCCCTCATGGTGTCATGGTGAATACAAAGGAACGGTTTCACAGACAACCATTAAGCCATAATCCTGGACTAAAAACTCCCACTCAGTCGAGATTATCCATTGAATTATAACATTTAGTCCAGGACAAGGCTTAATCAGTGCCTGCGAAACCCTACAATTACTAATGATGTCATACACATCCAGACACAATAAAACCAACTTTGACCAAAATAAATCTGCTCAGTCTGTGTATATCCAGACATCCAAGCATTACCTTCCTATTAAAGCCATCACAGGCTGTGTGTTGAATAAGAGCACAAGGTGTGAAACTGGTCAGTGCTCTCGGACCCCAACGTCCCAGGTTCTGAGTCCTTGGTCGGCACTGAAGGTCCACCCTGCTCTCCAGGTTTTGGGAGACCGGATGTGGAGGAAACATTCCTGCCTTCATGAACGGTACTCCAGGAAAAGGCTGCGCCACTTTGACCACACGTGTCTTCAGAGCAGGACAAAGAGGTTTGGGGAACCGTGCTTCACTACTGCCTCTGTTTCCAGTGCCACTCTGAAATGACAAAAACGGACTTTCCTCTTTACACTTGCAGGAGAGTGAAGTCGTTGCGGTGGCCGCTTCACACAAGATGGCCGCCTCCCTCCTCTTCACCTTCTCCACTTCACTGATCTTCCCAATGACAAAGTCCTTGGTCCTCACCCGGCAGATGGACTCCACGAGGTAGTTCAGACCTCTGGGATTGTGTCCAGCATCCTGCCGGTTTTCTTGGCGTTTCCCCTTCGGCAGCAGGTGTCCTCTGCATCCTCCCGCGTCAAGACCCTCCTGGACCTGAGATAGTCTAGGTGGTGCTCAGACACCAGCTTCTCAGAGGTATGACCTGAGACGCTCCAACGCCTCCATCTTGATCTCCTCCACGTCTTCTTCTGTGATACAGCGGGGATCCATTCCCCAGCCACTTGCCTGTGAGCGCTCTGCAATTTTTCTGAAGCTGCTGCTTGTCGTGGCAGTGCCTTCACATTCAGGTGACAAGGGGTTGTAATGCTGGCAACTGACTGTGATAGTTTCTAACCCCGATATGGAGACTGATACAATCGTTCGAAAACCCATTATTGTGAAAATAGGAACCATCCTCATCAGTTCCTTTTAGCAAACAATGACAATTGAGTAAGTGTCAGATTTGTGTGTGGGTGCGTTTGCGTACTCATTTGCAGCTTGCTTCCGCTTATAAAGACCCAGCTACCCAAATAAGCTGGACACGGAATAACTAGATAAACAGAGACATCAAAAGTAATTCAGTTGAATGTATTTAAATAAAAAGAACAGGTACGCAACACAGGGACAGACTAAAGGTTATTTAACATAGATGACTGCCTTTGAATTTAAGACAGTAAAAAAAAAAAACATTAAAAAAGCATATACAAATAAATATTATGTTACATATGGTTTATCATTTTGTTGTAAATGATGGCGGAGGAATAAAATAAAGAAAACATGACTGTCAATTTAAAGATATACAGTACGCATGGGACAGTTAATTCAAAATATTTTGTGAAACATTTTAAATTATGTTTCACAAAATATGAAACATAATTTCATATGAGTCCCACGAAAATAACAACAGTCTCAAAAGCAACCAGGATTGAAAATAACTTCTTAATGGAGTACAATTTTATGTACAGAAAAGCAACGAATTATGTTTTGTCTGGCTCCTTTAGGGACATTACAGAGATCTCCAAAATGACCTGAGGGACCGTGAACAGGAAGAGTATGTTTAGCATTTTCTTCCTCAAGTAATGCTGTCTGACACAAAACGTAGCTACATTTCAGGTTCCCTCATTTACTTCAAGACTCCCAATGTTTTTATATAATTTCAGACGGTACTTTAGAAAAACTCATCCAATTATGACCTACATCATCCATTTTGTATGTTTTGTTGTAACTTTAAAACTACCTACGCGTTACAGATCTAATTTGTAACTTACACATACAAATTCTAGTGTGCTTAAAGTCCAGGAATGCATTTATTTAAAAATTTAAGAAAGTATGCACAATTGGCCAGCCACACACTTGGCAGATAACTCAGCAACCAAAATACCTTACCAATTAAAAAGCCAGAACAATGAACCCTGACAAACACAAAACAGTGTAAGAAATTCTTAAATACTCCTTGATGAAATGTATTTGTTTAAAAAAAATTGTCCCAGCAACATAACAGACAAAAAACATTTTTCATCTTGACCTGCAGTGCATGGGTAATATATGTCCTTTCACTATTACATCTACCGTTTGGATTGGATGACTAAGGGAATCATTTGGTTTCATTCACACAGGCTGTATCCTTATTTCCTAAACTTCTCCCGAAGTATGCACTTCAATAGAGGGTGGAGAATCGGCACACATGGAACTTCCTAAAGAGTGGGTTCAGGAGTCAACCTTCCCATAGGTACCCTCAGGTGGCCGGTAGATCTTTGGGAATGCCATCAGCTGCAGCATGTTGAAGGCATACTTCCTGCATTTAATATTCTTTTGCACATTCTCAATCCGGCATCCCTCCCTGGTTTGATGGTTTGGCCATGATGAGAAAAAGGAGAGGATAGGCAGGGTAACAAAAGAGGAAGAGGGAAGAATGGAATTCAATTATCAATCATTTTCTCAAAATGGTGACTGTGTTTGGAATGACAATCAACTCACCAAATCCGGTGCTACACGTACAGTCAAGTCTAGAATAATTGGTACCTTCAATGAAGGGGAGCCAACTGGACAAAAAATACTACCATGTAAATACACAAATACTGAGCTGTATTGAATTAAACATTTTTGTGTGAAAATGTAATTATGTTATACTAATACCCAGAGAGAGACATTTTGACAAGTCATGAACAACAAAACACTTCATTTGGGGAGTCCCTGCTTGTTCATGCATAGATGCTTTAAAGACTATAGACTTTCTGCAACATTTCAACTATCTACTAAACCTTACCTTTATCCAAACCCCAACCCTTATTCTAAATCTGAAACTAAATCCGACCATATCCGTAGTAAGCAGACGCAAATCAAGACATCAATAAACTATATGTAAAGCATTAACAGACAGTCATGGGGAGGCTGAGAATACAGTTTAACCTGTACGATTGATTGTAAAGTTTTTGTAATTTAGTTAATCTTTATCAAATGTGCCAATAACTTTGGTTAATGCTGTACGATAACATTAGCCTTGTTTGCTTAGTAAGAGGCAATTGCCCCCATAAATCCATGTATTAGTTAAGGCTAGGAAACAGCTGCCCACAATCTATACCCCATTATCCATATTGCCTGGTGGAACAGTCCATCAAACTCAGGCCTTCCTTAGCCAAAGAAAACATTGAGGGACTTTCCTGGACCCATAGGCATTGGCTCAATCGGCTTACAGTAGTCTACCAATCAATCATTCTCCAAAACACCCTACCCCAGTGTATTGAGCATCTGGGTACCAATTGCTACAACTCAACATAGTTGTGCGACAGCTGTTGGCATTCAGTGGAGCTGAGCTTTCTCAACAGACACTGCACTGACCCAGGGCAAAACAAGGCAATTACTGTTTATTAAAACTTGAACAAGACAATTACTGCTTTAATAAAACTTGTTTGTTGTGATAAAATGACATTAGTACAGTAACTAGATACCTACGGTAACTAAAGAAAAAAGCTATTTAGTGTTTGAGGCTGTTAGCTGGTTAGCTTCTGTTTTTTTATCATGAAGTGGATGGTTCCATGTAGACTGAATGTAATCGACAAGTGATTATTTACATTGGGCTTCTTATTCAGACACTTAGTGGATTTATCTTAAGATATCTTTGTAATACAACCTCACAACTTAGTAGTAGTAAGTACAACTTACTGAAGTCATTGCTAGACACTTCAAACGATAATAAAAAGGCAGGTGGGGGAAGTGGATCTGTAGCTCCCACCTTGCATTTTTTCAGTTTTATTATTTAACTTGCAAAGTTGATTAAAAATCATTTGCTCAGTAAGGTCAACCCCAAAAACGATATGGTCACCCTCTCCGGACGTTCTGTAATACGGTTATAAATCACACATTCATTGAAGGGGCGGAGCTTTTTCAACTGCCAGGTGCCAGCTGCAGGATGAAAAAGAAATAGTGCATTTAATGCATCTCGGAGTCCACGCTGTACTGAGTTATGCTATGATACTCTAATGTGATGTGGTTAGCACTTCAAGTTCTGCCCGAGCAGTCAACCATAATAAAGTGTTCAGAATCCCAATCTCGGTCCGTCAGAGACACAGAGATTCTTTGTCCCACTCCCCCATTTCATGGCATCCAATTTCCATCTATGGCCTTTTGTCATTGAAGCAACTCTCAGCAGGTTTGGGCGAGATCTTGTCAAGATTTTGTAACACATTTGAGACTGCCAAAAAACTTGATTAAGTAGAGGATAGGAAAGGTAACAAAAGAGGAAGGGGGAAGAATGGAATTAAATTATTAATAATTTTCTCAAAATGGTGATTGTGTTTGGAATTACAACCAACTCTGAACAAATCCGGTGCTACACGTACAGTCAGGTCTAGAATAATTGGTATCTTCGCTCAAGTGGAGCCAACTGGACAAAAAATACTACCATGTACAGCACAAATACTGAGCTGCATTGAATTAAACATTTTTGTGTGAAAATGTAATCATATTATACTAATACCCAGAGAGAGACATTTTAATTGACAAGTCATGAACAACAAAACACTTCATTTGGGGAGTCCCTGCTTGTTCATGCATAGATGCTTTAAAGACTAGACTTTCTGGGGCCAAAACTATAACCATTCGACATCCACTGTAGAAATCCTGGGCAGGTGGATTGCTGGTAAACCCTCGGGTGACCAGGGTTTTGAAATCCTAGCCATTATGAATGCCCATCAGAAGCCCCATGTTAGTTATACTGTGATATGAACTGATGCATGTTTGTTTGTGACACATTTCAGGGTACGGGAGTTGTCTAAAATAGACAAATATTTAATATATATATTTAATAACTGAGTTAAGTTAAGTTCCTTGAATTTGAAATCGATTCCATCCTTTCCTTAAGGATTTCGGTTGTATTAACAGTCAGACATTTGTGTTTGACGGCGGAAATAAAATGATGTATTAAATTACACATTCAATGCTAAATCAGTAAATCCCTCCTCTCCAATTTCACAACCACACCACAGACGAAAATCACCACGCAACGCGAGCTGAGTATACAGCGTGGTCAGCGACTTTATTGATATTTTGCGAGCAGAAAAACAAGACTTAAAATGAGCCAGACCACCAGCAAATGGGAGCTGACAAGCAGCAGAGCGATGGGGTAGAAGTGGCGCGAGGCAGGCTTGTTCTCAGCCACAGAGCACGCCGCCTCGGGGTCCGAATCCCACTGACACAATACTTCTCCCTGGGTGAGCCGACTGCCGGGGACGGGAGAGGCGGAGGGGAGACAGAGAATAGACAGAAAGAACCAGCGGGTTAGTAAAGGAGTGGCACGTGAAATAGGGCCAAAGACAACCAGCAAGCAGACACACGCCTGGACGGTTGGACTGATTCAATGGTGAATGGTATGGTGCCACAGAAGGGTTGAGAGAAGGGTTGCATGCATGAAGGGGTGAGTAGGGAAGCGTGCACGGCTCTTCACGTTGAGCCCTCTTTTTTTATTTCCATCCGTGTTTGAACAAAGCTTTGAATTCTTTTATGTTCATCAGTGATTAATCATTTTGACCGGGTACAAACATGCACTTCGTTCACCTAGCCAAAAAATGTAATGATTTAAATCTCTCAGTCCAATTTTGAACTAAATTCAATAAGCCTAATCCCTACTGTATATAACCATAACAAGACATTAGACCTTCAGTAACCTTGTTAATGGGCATATAAACCAAACACACACAAACAGGCTAACAGAGCAAACTGTAATTTGACACTCCACTGTACACTTGAGTTTCTGGAAAGTGAATAAGAAAAAGTGGCATGTTGTCAATCTACTCCAGACAATCTAGGTAATGTCAACGTGCTTGAAAACAATATCAGGAATGTCAAAGATAGGGCCAGGAGCCAGTGGTAAAATAAATCAATAAAACCAAATTATTTGTATTTATTTCTTTGATTGTCCAGCTCACTAAAATCCAGACAGGGAGAATATACAGCTCCAGAAAAAATTAAGAGACCTCTGCACCTTTTTCTTTCCTTTCCAAGTGTGAGGAATAGCAATTTGCAGTGGTCTCTTAATTTTAAACCTTCAGTTCCTCACTCAAAACTTTCCTTTTCAACTTTTTTGGAAGAGAAAGAAAAAGGAGCAGTGGTCTAAATTTTTTCCGGAGCTGTGTGTGTGTGTGTGTGTGTGTGCGTGCGTGCGTGCGTGCGTGCGTGCGTGCGTGCGTGCGCGCGCGCCACACACACACACACACACACACACACACACACACACACACACACACACACACACACACACACACACACACACACACACACACACACATATATATACACAGGTGCTGGTCATATAATTAGAATATCATCAAAAAGTTGATTTATTTCAGTAATTCCATTCAAAAAGTGAAACTTGTATAATGTATACATTCATTCCACACAGACTGATATATCTCAAGTGTTTATTCCTTTTAATTTTGATGATTATAACTGACAACTAATGAAAACCCCAAATTCAGTATCTCAGAAAATTAGAATATTGTGAAAAAGTTCAATATTGAAGACACCTGGTGCCACACTCTAATCAGCTAATTAACTCAAAACACCTGCAAAGGCCTTTAAATGGTCTCTCAGTCTAGTTCTGTAGGCTACA
>JACXGI010015357.1:0-17709 GCA_016801175.1 Esox masquinongy
GTCTACTGTCCCAGGTCTATTGTCCCAGGTCTACGGTCCCTAGTTCTACTGTCCCAGGTCTATTGTCCCAGGTCTACGGTCCCTAGTTCTACTGTCCCAGGTCTATTGTCTCAGATCTACGGTCCCTAGTTCTACTGTCCCAGGTCTATTGTCCCAGGTCTATTGTCCCAGGTCTACGGTCCCTAGTTCTACTGTCCCAGGTCTACTGTCCCAGGTCTATTGTCCCAGGTCTACGGTCCCTAGTTCTACTGTCCCAGGTCTATTGTCCCAGGTCTACTGTCCCAGGTCTACGGTCCCTAGTTCTACTGTCCCAGGTCTATTGTCCCAGGTCTACTGTCCCAGGTCTATTGTCCCAGGTCTATTGTCCCAGGTCTAACTATGGGGGCAACAGTTTGTGCCGTAACTATGGGGGCAACAGTTAGCGCCGTAACTATGGGGGCAACAGTTAGCGCCGTAACTATGGGGGCAACAGTTTGTGCCGTAATTATGGGGGCAACAGTTTGTGCCGTAACTATGGGGGCAACAGTTAGCGCCATAACTATGGGGACAACAAGTAGTGCCGTAACTATGGGGGCAAAAAGAGGTGCCGTAACTATGGGGGCAACAGTTAGCGGCATGACTATGGGGGCAATATTTAGCACCATAACTATGGGGGCAACAGTTAGCACCGTAACTATGGGGGCAACAGTTAATGCGGTAACTATGGGGGCAACAGTTTGCTTGGGCTCTTGTCCCTGAGTAACACAGAAGTGGTTCTTGAACTGGCTTCAGGTCACTATGAGAAGACTGTCCATCCCTCAGTCCGCACAGCTGCACATTTCTCAGACAAGAACCAATTTCCTCCCCAATCAAGGTGATTGGAGCGCCAATTTTCAGTCTGTCTGTCCTTTGAACTTGGAATGCCATGCCTTCAAGTTGTGAGAGGGTTACAAGGGGAGGGAGGGGGAAGGAGGGGGTTACGAGGGTAGGGCGGTAAAAGTATGGGTTACGAGGGGCGAGAGGTGGAAGGAGGGGGTTACAAGGGAAAGGAGGTGTAAGGAGGGGGTTACAAGGGAAAGGAGGTGAAAGGATGGGTTACGAGGGGAGGTGAAAGGATGGGTTACGAGTGAAGGGAGGTGAAAGTATGGGTTACGAGGGGCGAGAGGTGGAAGGAGGGGGTTACAAGAGAGGGGAATTGGAAGGATGAGGTTATGAGGGTAAGGAGGTGGAAGAAGGGGTTACGATGGGAGGGAGGTGGGAGGATGGGTTACAAGGGGAGGGAGGTGAAAGGAGGAGATTAGGAGGGTAGGGAGGAGACAGGAGGGGGTTAGGAGTAGTACATAGGAAGGAATTGCGTTGTAGACACACTTCCTGAAACACACACCAAAGGGGTTATGATAAACAGTCAGATATGCCCCCACACAGCAACACAGACACACAAAACCCCAGGGTGGTGTGGTAAAACAGAACTAACACTATAATTGGGCCTAAATCAAGGCTTGCCTAAAATCAGCCACAGGTCAGTGGAATGATGATTTCAGCTATGGTGCTGAGAGAGGTGACCTGTGTGTGTGTGTGTGTGTGTGCGTGTGCGTGTGCGTGTGTGGTGGTGACGTGCTGAATTTAAAGGAGAGGAGAACGTGTCCAAAGCATCCTGGATGAAACAGCAGCATTCTCACGCTAATGTGGTGCTTACCTTACTGCTTATTGTAGCCAACACTGAACCCATCTAGAGGTTCCACATCCAGCCAATAGATGTCAAGGCTTGGCCGTTCCCTCTCAATGACTTTATGTTTCTGACCTGTGGAAAAGAGAAGGTTGTTATGAAACTCAAACCTGCTGCCATTTTCAGTGCACAAAAAAATGTATAATAACAAACACTGTATTTTTATTTTCAATCAGGGAACATGATCAAACCACACACTCACTTACACACACACACACACACACACACACACACACACACACACACACACACACACACACACACACACACGGTCTGAATACCAAACCAGAGATTAGCGATTAAATAGAGCCCACATCTAGTGTTATCACAAGTGGTAATATTGACACATAGAAGACACACATGAAACACAATGAACCTTCCATGACAGTGTCGGAGCAGACCCGGACCCTGATATAAATAGTCTCCCTGCAACCACTTTCCTTTATTACCATCCTGTTTCTAAACAGGAATGGACAGATGAAGGTCAGCGCAGCACCACCTGTAGGTGACAGAGACAGTGTTTCCAGAAGGCGCACCAGTGAACAGCATTCCCAATTCAACCCTTTTCCCTACCAAGTGCCCTACTCTTCCGGGAATAGGGTCCCATTTGGGATGAGGCCAGTATAATCTGTCAGGACAGACAGCCTGCAGGGGCCCAGATGAAGAGGGAAGCTGCCGTTCACTGCGGTGTTGCTGCCCTCTGCTGTTGGGTCCACATGTTCAGTCAGAAAAAACAAGGGAACTAGCAGGCTGTGCATTCCATCCCGAATGGAACCCTGTTCCCTACATAATGTCCTTTTGACCGGTGTTGCGTTCCGTGGCCCTGCTCAAAATAACTGCACACGAAAGGAAATGGAATGGCATTTAAGACGCAGGAACTGTTGGTGTCTCAATCCCTATGTCCTCTGCGCCCCTTATTTGCAATTTGTAGAAATACAGAATGCTGCAACATTTTGTCTATACACTATTGCAAAATGTTTGTAACTGAAGGCAATTGCTGTAAAAAAGATCTCTCTGCCCCATGCCAAAATGTGTATAATTGTAAGAAAGTTTCCTTCTCTCACATCAGTACCGCTACATCCGCAAAATGTGTGGTTTTGCTTGTAATATCCACTTTGCACCAATGGCAAAAGCTGCAAAACTGTTTCTTGACTGATAATAATGTGTCCCAATGTCCTAGAGACAGACCCATTCTCCCGGATACTCAGAATATAAAAAGACCCCTGGAAAAAAATAAACAGCTGTGTGGGTGTGTGTCTGTGTGTATTTCTTTTTGTCTTTCACTGTGTGTGTGGCTTTATATATAGTAGTGGAAATATGTCAGGGAGCCAGAGAGTAAGAATAGAGGAACTGAACATGGAATTCCTGGATGCTGCTCCTGATGTGCGTGTGGTGGGAGACTCAAAAAGAAAAATCAAGTGTGGGACCCGACCTCACAACATCATGGGCAATTTTACTCACTGAAATACCAATGACACAGTCCTCACTTTCTTCAAAAGACTTCTTTTACAAAAGACCATGAGAAACTAAAACACTCTATTTGAAACCTTCTATTGTAACCTTTGTAGCTCGGGTATAATTCACAATAGTAACAAATGCAAGGCATTCTTCCAAAAATATCCAACTTCCAAAGCTCTCTGGTGAAAGTTTAGCATCTCACAACAAATCAACTTCTTTGTCAGAGCTGTAAGAGAAGTATGCTGGCTTAGGCCTCTATTGTTTCTTAACACAGATTCCACCCACAGGTCTATTTCTTGATGCTGAAAAATCCTCTGATCACAGATTCCCCATTGGTTTTGGTGACATTTTTATTAATAGGATTAAAATGTTGTATATTTCGCCTACAGCAATGGTTTCTACTGGTCATATGTGCCCCCCAATTTAGCATTGCAAGCGGCTCAAGACAAGGGAGCCCAGTCTCCCCTCTGCTGTTGAATAATTTGTCGTGAAACACTGAGATCACGGTGGATGCCAGCTAAGTAAAACGTGAAAGCAGTGTTATGGAAAAATGTACACACTCTATGAAAGCTTTAAAAAAGTGTCAAACGTGAAGCAACGGTACTGACAAAAGGAGACACTAGTCATTACCAAGGCGATCCTTAATTTTCACCTCTACTTAGACACACTTCGCTGTACTTTCGGACCACAAACCATTTGTGCCAATCTTCAACAAACCCTCAATCCCCCCTCCACCCAGAATAGGAAAATGGTTGATTGAAACTAGAAACATCGATCAGTCATAACATTATGATCACCTGCCTAATATTGTGTAGGTCCCCCTTTTGCCGCCAAAACTCGTCGAGGCAGGGCTGACTAGACCTCTGAAGGTGTGCTGTGGTATCTGGCACCAAGACGTTAGCAGCAGATCCTTTAAGTCCTGTAAGTTGCAAGGTGGGGCCTCCATGGATCGGACCTGTTTGTCCAGCACATCCCACAGTCGCTCGATTGGATTGAGATCTGGGGAATTTGGAGGCTAAGTCAACACCTTAAACTCATTGTTTAAGTGTTCCTCAAACCATTCCTGAACCATTTTTGCTTTTTGGCAGGGCACATTATCCTGCTGAAAGAGGCCAATGCCATCAAGGAATACCGTTGCCATGAAAGGGTGCACATGGTCTCCAACAAAGCAACATCCACAGGAATGGCAGGACCCAAGGTTTCCCAGCAGAACAAGGCCCAAAGCATCACCACTTTTGATAGGTACTGACCACTGCAGACCAGGAACACCCCAAAAGGGCTGCAGTTTTGGAGATGCTCTGACCCGGTCATCTAGCCATCACAATTTGGCCCTTGTTAAAGTCACATAGATCCTTACGCTTGCCCATTTTTCCTGCTTCTAACACATCAACCTTGAGGACAGAATGTTCACTTGCTGCCTGATATATCCCACCCAATGACATGTGCCATGAAAACGAGATTGTCAGTGTTATTCACTTCACCTGTCAGTATTCATAATGTTATGGCTGATCGGTACATGTTCTTTGTAGAGATGCTCTGGAACTAGCAAAAGCTCATAACTGTTTTGTGGTTAATCACAAGGTTTTGCGTCAACAGGACATTCCATGCAACTCTTCAAATGACCCCACTCCCCAATGAAGATTGTTAGAATTCTGCTCCTAGTAAATGGAGAGCACTACTGAGCATGAGTAATGATGATTTCCTGAAAGTGAAAATGCATCCAGCACTTACGCTAGAATAGTCCTTCCAAAGCTGGACATGAAAAGCTCATTGCATCATGTCTCTGCGGTTGTCTATAGCTTTAAGTTTGCTATCTACCTGAAATTATTCCATCACAGAAAAACAACCCCACATTGGTCACAAGCCAATAGGGTGATTCATGCCGACTCTGAAAAAGATCCTACACATTGCTATGCTTCAACACAAACACATTCAAGAACTGCATAATCTTTCTTAGAATCTACCGAAAACGTGCAACCACACTACAATCTAAAAGCAATCATCATGTTGTCTAGACCTTGACCAGATAATCTCACAGGAAGAGGTGAAAATTATAGAGCTTCCTGGCAGATGCTTCAGCACATTCCAGTCCATACTAGTGATGGCCAAACGAGGCTTCATTAGCGTTATTTCAGCAGCAGGATATTATACTGGCAGCACTCAGATTTTCTTTATCACAATAAAAGCCATCATTGAAATTTATAAGGCCATATAGTTAACAAAATAGTCTGTAAAAAAGAACAGACAAGAACAACATTGGAACGGACATTAAACATAAATGACAGACTAGATTGACAGACTAGATTGTTAAATATATTGCCTTATATATTTCAATGATGGCTTTTATTTTGAAAAAGAAAATCTGAGTTAGCGCTGCTATCATAATATCCTGCTGCTAGAAGAAGCCTCGAACGGCCATCACTTGTCCATACTAAGTGATTACAGGGACAACAACACTAGCTGCCACAGACTTACAGCCCCTTTATGGCATCAGATACAGAAAGTGGCAAATGTTGCACAGGCAGAGAATGGCTTCCAGAAACAAGATTATACTCTGTCGATTTGAGCAGAGAACTTCATTTGTGTGCAGACAGCTAAACATTGTCGACGGAAACCTTTTCAGCCTTGCACAGAATGGCTGAAATCTAAAAAAAAAAAAAGATTTTTTTAGATAAGCATAATAAAATGTACATGTTAAGGGTACATTTTCTTAAATATTCAAAAAAATAAAATGTTCAGTATTTTGATTTGCCAAATACTGCAGTATCTTTAAAGATATGGAGGACTAAATGTGCCATAATATGAAATAAATAAATATATAATTAAATACTTAAATATATAAATAAATAAATACACATTGCATTTGCATTGTGTACACTTATGCATCGTCTAAATGAAATAGACATTTCATTTGGATGTTGTGAAGTTGTGCATCATCCAAATGCAATGGGGCGGGACCTCACCCATTTGATAGAGCTGTCCACATTGGACTGTGAGTTTTATGCTTGGAACGCTGTGATTGGACACTTGAGAAGAAGCGACCAGATGAGGGCTGTCAAGCATGTAGCACACGAACGAGATTCAGTGCTCCCTTTCGTTATGGATACATAATTGGGTCGCTTTGAGAACTATTTAGCCAGAGAATTTATGTCGTTCGCATGTGACCTGTTTTCAGTTAGGCTACTTTCATTGTGGCAAGCGCGTGATCAGGTGGAGGACTGGTGAAGTGGGTGTGTCTTGTTTGTGCCAGGCTGCCAGCACAGATCTATAGCTCAGTAGTAGTTGTAAGCCTTTACAAGGTATGAAAAATACAAATTTCACCATAGGAATGTTTTTTAGTTGCCGATAGAATAAATAGACACAAGGTGTTAAACAGAGGGAGCTGGGCCAGGTCTGGTCAGGCTGGACAAAACAGACACAACTCAAGTAATGTTTTCCACTTCCCTGTTATAATCGGATTTAACAATCATAACAAAACGTTACACCCATTCAAAAACGGAATAGGCCTGAATGTATCAGGCAGACTACGCATAGACATAACCAATCTGACATGGCTTATCCAGAGCGGCCCTGATGAGATACACAAATCGCTTTTTCCTTTCTATTCTCCGTGAGTTGGGCTACTGGTATGTTGTGTTTGTTTCACCATTTATGCAGGGAACACAAGCATGCAGGGTTGCCAAAATTAGTGCGGTGTGCAACTGAAAGATCGTTAACATCTATTGCCTGGTTGCTACTGTTGGTCAGTGGTCAATGTTGTCTCAATATCTTTCTCTAATTGTGTAGCCTCCAAGAAACTATACATTTGAATGGACTTAATAATGCAAATGTTTTTTTTCAAATACCAAAAATAGTCCAATTTAGAACATTAATTTGTTTAGAAAAAGAGCATGATGGGCTTTGTGATTTTGGAAAACTGCTTTGCACTTTTTACTGAGAATTTAATATCAATCAAATGTATCATGGCATAATATCAAGTAGGATGTAATTGAACAGTATTTAATATATTTTCATACAAGTTTATGGTGCCTACAAATTGTACCTAAAAACACCTACAAGACCCGTATCTGTTAACCAGCCAATACTTGCCAGATTCTTCTGGGTTAATACAGGTTGTTCAAGGAGTCAAGTTTCCAGTAACAGTGTTTTCAGTGTGCACGGACTTAATGGAATGGGAACACCTCAATCATACTGAATGTCCCACTTGTATATTTCATTTGGATTGCGCAGACAAGCAAACAACAATTAAAAAATGTAATTATAATTACATTATAATTACATTAATTACATTATATTAAAAATATAAATAAATATATACACATTGCATTTGCATTGTGTACACTCGTGCATCATCCAAATAACCCAAACATTTCATTTGGATGGTGTGAATGTTTTGCGTAGTCCAAATGCAATAGACATTTCATTTAGATGCTGTAAAAGTGTGTGTTGTCCAAATGCAATAGACATTTCATTTGGATGGTGTAAACTTGAGTGCAGTCCAAATGCAACAGACATTTCATTTGGATGGTGTGAAGTTGTGCGTCGTCCAAATGTAATAGACATTTCATTTGGATGTTGTGAAGTTGTGCATCGTCCAAATGCAATGGGGCGGTACCTAACCCATTTGATAGAGCTGTCCTCATTGGACTGTGTGTTTTATGCTTGGAACACTGTGATTGGACACTTGAGAGCAAACTATCAGATGAATGCTGTCAATCAAGTAGCACACGAACGAGTTTCAGTGTTTCCTTGTCAGTTATGGATACAAAATTGGGTCGCTTTGAGAACAATCTAACCAGATAATTTATGTTGTTAGCATGTGGCCTGTTTTCAGTTACTGTCATCGCGGCCACCGCATGATCGATGGAGGACCAGAAAAGTGTGTGTGCCCTTGGTTGTGCCAGGCTGCCAGCACCGTCCTCTAGCTCAATAGTAGGCGTAAGCCTTTACAAGTCATGTCTTAGAGCCGTTTGAAAACATCCAGAAAGATGCAGATTTCTTTGTAGCAATGTTTTTCAGTTGCCGATAAAATACATAGACGCAAGGTGTTTTAAACAGAGGGAGTTGGGCCAGGTCGGGCTGGCTGGACAAAACATACACAACTCAAGGCTGTTCTCCAGTTCCCCGTTATAATCGGATTTAATGTTAATAATAACACATTACTACTGACACCCCCAAAAATATATATGGTGTGGGGCAATAGCATTAAGATAACATACAATTCTGCTAGACGCTAAGTAGAACTAAGAAACATTGTACCTGCATTAGAGTAGGGGGTGACAGGATGCTAATCTCACTAGAATAGCTGGGGGCAAGAACAGACCGCTTGGTATTCTGTAATAAACGGGCCGAATGCCAAATAAGGGAGAAGACGCTAGAGCTAGAAGTCGATTGGTTGTAATAACAACAGGGAAACCCGAAGACAGCAGCTGCCATGAGAGATGTGTTAAACAACGTATATCTTACCCATATATGGTATGAACCGCTCCCTGAACCAGAAAAGTAGAAAAAACAGGAAAATCTAGGGTAGGGGGCTCATGCTATAAGAACTGTGTGTGCTGTGATTGTGTCAGACTCTGTTGGACTGAGTGCCACACTGTCTCCAGATATATCTGTATGGGGGAATAAAGAGAATTGCCGGCACTGCGATTTTGTCTCCTCTTGATCTCTTCTCATTAACCAACTCGGGGAAGTACTTTAGGTCGGTACTTCAACAATAGCCTAGGCCAAAATATAGGAGGCCAATAGTAAGGTGTGATGCCAATGGTAAGGTAATTGTCTCCTCTATTTCAAGACACACACACTTCTCCGGTCCTCCACCTGATCATGTGGTTGCCGCGATGAAAGTAACTGAAAACAGGCCACATGCAAAGCACATGTTAACACTAGAACCGCCAGGCCTTTTTTACTCCCTATAGGAAGTAACTAAAGTTAGTAACTGAAGTTAGTAACTAATTATCTACACGGTTTAAAAGAAAGATTGGAAGAATATGAGCGAGGTAAAATTAAGAAGTTGCAGGATGGGAAGAGGAAGGTGGATTGGAAAGCTTACGGTATGTGGAAGGAAGAGACTTATAAAAGAGCTAGACAGTGTATTGGAGATATTACTAATCAATGTGTTTTAGCTACTCCCTGTAAGGTTGATGAAAGCCTGGACTACAAGGTTGATGAAAACCTCTTCCTACAAGGCCGTTCCAGAGCTACGGGCCGGACAGCCATGGATACCACGTCCAGAACGTGTCCTACACTTGCAGCTGACCTAATTGCAGCTTCCCCGATCGCTGGTAGGACCAGGAGTGCCACGCCATACGGGCACCCTGAAGAACGTTTGAACCAATGGTTGAAGTGACGAATCCGGCTGCAGGAGGTGAGGACGACGCACCCCCGACGATACTTGACTACCACCCATGGTCGCCTGCTGACTTGAAAGACGTGGCCGCCTCCCTGCCCAACCGGACGCAGAGGGGGGAGAGGAATTCAATCGAGTATTTCTCCAGATGCTTGAACAATATAAACCAAATATCATTGAAGTAGAAATGGTAATGTTGAAGGCGTTACAGTTGAAATGGGGAAGGGTCAAATGCGATTGGCCTGTAAACAACACGCCATACAACTGGGATGCTAATTCTGACTACAGGATGACAATTATGGCGCTGTGTGAAAGAATAGGCAAATTTTTTCCGAGACGGATGAACTGGAAGAAGATTTCCGACTGCATACAGAAACGAGGAGAGAACATCTCAGACTATAGGAACAGACTTGAGAAAGAGTTCGACATCCACAGCGGCATAAACCTGACGGTCAAAATGACTCTGTCTGGGAGCAACATTGTAAGATGCGGCTAGTTGCTGGTTTACTTCCAGGCATACGGAAGCGTGTTAAGACTTACTGTGTGGCCCTGGTTGAGGGTCGCATGGAAATCGTCTGGCCATATATCAAGCACGCAGAAAGAGTCTACGAAGGCCTGGAGGATATGAAGGAGGAAGACAAGAGGAAACGAGAAACTAAACTACAACTGGCCCAACTGGGTTTCTACAGTGGCGACAACCTCAAGAAGCAGATGAAGAGGGCGATCCCGAGGCCGTGGTAACCTCAGCCGTTTCAATGTGGACCGTTTTTGTTGTGGTGCAGCCGACCATTGGATCCGCGACTGTGCAGTAGAGACACTTACTGTGCGAACAGAGAGAGTTCTAACAATCGGGATGTAATCACCGTGAACAACCCGAGAGGAACACGCAGAGGCAACGATCATCCAGAGGAGGGGGTATTGATGATCAAAGGAGACGGAAAGGGTAACATCAACCGGTGAGATCAATCCATTACACAATCCCGTATATACTGATTTAATGCAAAGACTTAATATACAGGCATTTAGAGAAGATGAAGATTATCAGATCAAACCCAAACTGTCTCTTATGACTAATGGCAAGAAAGTTGATTTTTTAGTAGATTCTAGAGCGGGGTATTCTGTCATTAGAACCCAGGAACCACTTGTTGTAACACCCAAAGGACCTCACAGACCGTGCCAGGCTCAAAATCCGTTGAAACCAGAGGCTGTTGAAGGTATCACACCCATGTTTGAAGCACTGTTAGAAAAAGGCATTATTGTTCCATGTCCAAATAGTCCCTGTCGCTCTCCCATTTTCCCAGTTAAAAAAGCCAAGGTTGAGGATCCACCCATGGTGTGGCGGTTTGTGCAATGAACACAGGCCTAGGCGCCCCCACTCACGGACCTCACAACAGAACATGTGAATGATACTATGCTGACGTACTGTATTAACCTGTCAAAAAGTTCTGGACACCGTTCACAGGAGTGTGAGAGCTGCCCTACCAACTCCCATTGAAGGCCCGCTGCACAACATTGAGCCTGGGGATTGGGTAGTCATCATGGACTGCAAGAGAAAGCACTGGAGCAAGCCACGCTGGTTGGGTCCATACCAAGTTCAACTGGTCACTCAGTCTGCTGTCAAGGTTGCTGAACGAGGAACCTAGGTCCATAGAAGGCTCCAACGTTAGAAGATACGGCGAAAGAATAGGTAAATTGAAGTTACCTAAGGGTGGTGTGAGTTGTGGTGCTAGTAAACGTCAACTCCAACACAGCCTGCGACCATGGAGCCAGAGAGCTGATTTGAAGTATTGTCGTTGTCATACCGATAGTGTGGAAATTGAAACCGCACTATGATAAACATGGACAGATTGTAAATATGACACAGAAAGAAGCAAGTAAAGAGACATTTCTACACCATGAGAAAAGGCCCAAACGACAGATAAATGTAGGAGGAAAATTTGAACAGACTGTGTCAATTTTTTGTGACAAGATTAACTGCCCCCCTGATGGTGATTGCTATGTACTGACAAGCCCAGTGTTGAAGAATGATAGGTGGGATTGGACTCACCTAAATGCAGGAGGGGGCGCTATGTTCCCCTCCTCATACTATTTTCCCAACCATGTGAATAGGTAGAGATGTTGTGATGATTATTGTACTGTTAACATTTCCAAACCTCTAGGAGTAATCCAGGATTACTGGTGTTTCAATGATAAAGAAGACAACACCCCTTGCAGACCACCTGACCACCCCATAGGTAGACCCGCTATGAAATGTCCTATAACAGTCGCACGTAATTTAATAGTTCCTGTGTCAAGTTGTCCTAAGCCAGGTAGGGTAAGAAGAGCGCTGTTGGAGTCAGACAACATAGCCCTTAGGATAATGGTTGATTATGCAAAGCACAGGAACCTGACTAATTGTTGGATCTGTCAACACATACCAACATCCTCTCGTTCCCCTATGTTAACCCCTATCCCATTTACAGTAGTAGACCGGCAGGCACAAGGTTGGACCGAGCTGGCACAAATGACGATGCCAGATAAGGACTGTTTATACCCCGTCAGCCATTCCTGACCAGCTGAGTGAGGCCAACTTAAATCTGGTCTCTATGGTGATAGTAGAATTTAACAGTTACTTTTGAACTGTTCTGTGTTTTAATAAACTGCTGCACTCCACACTTGGATTACCTTCCTGTGTCCTGGAGTAATTGTTACACTATCATCTTTGGCGTAGGAAGGAGCACTGTCGGCTGAGGAAGGAGCACTGTCGGCTGAGGAAGGAGCACTGTCGGTTGAGGAGGGAGCACTGTCGGTTGAGGAGGGAGCACTGTCGGCTAAGGAGGGAGCACTCAGATGAGGAGGGAGCACTGTCGGTGGAGGAGGGCGCATTATCGGCTGAGGAGGGAGCACTGTCAGCTGAGGAAGGAGCACTGTCGGCGCAGGAGGGAGCACTGTCGGTTGAGGAAGGAGCACTGTCGGCGCAGGAGGGAGCACTGTCGGTTGAGGAAGGAGCAATGTCGGCGCAGGAGGGAGCACTGTCGGCTGAGGTAAGACCACAAGCAGAGCTGACTGTTGCAGGAGGGAAAACCGAATATTCTGGTTTTGGTTTTCCCTCATGCAACAGTAAAGTAAAGTAACGTAAGGTTCTGAATGAACAGCCAATCAGAACAATTTCATACGTCGGTCTTGTGCACATTATTTACTAGTTAACAATTAAATATAAAATACATACAATTACATACAATTTACATACAGACATTTCAATCAATTAAAAAAACACATTTCTCACTATAAAAATCTAGCACCATTTTTTTTAAATTGACACATGGACACCAAGGCACCCAAACAAAACTCTAGTTGGATACTGTTCCACACATGAAGCGCTTTATTTGAAAAGGCAGAACTACCCAAGTCAGTAGTTACAAAAGGTATCAGTAACACTACCCTATTTACATGTTGTGATCGCTTTAATCACATATATGTGCAAACAATCAGATTATATATACAGTCAGATTATATATACAGTCAGATTATATATACAGTCAGATTATATATACAGTCAGATTATATATACAGTCAGATTATATATACAGTCAGATTATATATACAGTCAGATTATATATACAGTCAGATTATATATACAGTATATATATCACAATGATTCTGTTACACTCCCTTTCCCAGCTGTCCCCTCAGTAACCTTCTACGAGGTATAACTTCACCACCCCCACTACAGGTGACTCAAGGAAAACAATAAAACATTTAAACATACAACTGTATTATATTATTTTCATTACATAGCAATTGTTTTATTTCAAGGAAATTATTTTATTTCATTGTAATGGTTTTATTCATATCTAAACATAGTGCTTACTGTCTCAATAATTATAGATGGCACAGTGTGTTTTATTACTAGTTAAGCACATCACGTCATCGCCAATATTGTAACCTTGACCCCGTCAAGCCATCTGACAGTCTGCTTGCGTTAGCATGTTTAATAGATAAGGTGTTGACCTGACAGTCTGCTTGTCTTGGTATATTTAATAGATAAGGTGTTGACCTGACAGTCTGCTTGTCTTAGTATATTTAACAGATAAGATGTTGACCTGACAGTCTGCTTGTCTTAGTATATTTAACAGATAAGGTGTTGACCTGACAGTCTGCTTGTCTTAGTATATTTAACAGATAAGGTGTTGACCTGACAGTCTGCTTGTCTTAGTATATTTAACAGATAAGGTGTTGACCTGACAGTCTACTTGTCTTAGTATATTTAACAGATAAGGTGTTGACCTGACAGTCTGCTTGTCTTAGTATATTTAACAGATAAGGTGTTGACCTGACAGTCTGCTTGTCTTAGTATATTTAATAGATAAGGTGTTGACCTGACAGTCTGCTTGTCTTAGTATATTTAACAGATAAGGTGTTGACCTGACAGTCTGCTTGTCTTAGTATATTTAACAGATTGTGTTTAACAGGTGTTGACCTGATTGTTTATTTTTGTACAGTATGTTTTGTTTTCCAGTATGCTTTGAGGTTGTTGTACCTTACAACACGGTGAGGATCAAATAAAACCATAGGAAATGAAGAAGTTGACTGTGCTGGTCATTGCCTGTCTGTTGACTGTGCTGGTCATTGCCTGTGTGTTGACTGTGCTGGTCATTGCCTGTGTGTTGACTGTGCTGGTCATTGCCTGTGTGTTGACTGTGCTGGTCATTGCCTGTGTGTTGACTGTGCTGGTCATTGCCTGCCATCTGCCTTAGCTCTCGGCATCCCAATGTTCCATACAGGGACTCAAATTTAACAAATCACAACAATGAAATTAGAGTTTGAAACCATGTTTCCGTTAAAATAATCAGATGTATAATTTCTTTATGAAGAGTTGTTCACTGAGTGAAGGAGTTTAAAAATAATTATCAGATGGTGAATGACTAGTCAGGACGCAGCCCCAATCCCCCACCCAGGACACCCCTCTATTAACAGTTTCTATTAACGGCCCCTATAGATGACATGTTTTGCGCCAAAAACACAAGAAAAATCCTCTTCTATACCAAAACTTTTCACAGTTAACATGATAACAGAAACGGTTCACTGCAAACAAATAGAGATGTTCTCATATGTTACAGGCCCTTACTGCTTCTTGCTGTTGTCTCCCTGTGTGTTGCATCTGTGTTGATTGTCTGCAGGTGCTGGGAGGTGATTGGCTGACGTTTTCCCACTCGTCGTTACTGTGCCGGTCTGGACCAATCGGATGGAGTCAGCTGACTACATAACAGCTGTCAAGTTGGTTTCGTACCGAGGGACGTCATTGTGGTTATGTCTGTTTGACGTGCAGTGTCTTGTTTTTGTGTAGCAACGTTTTAGTCCCTCCTGTCTGGTGGTTTTGTATATGTTTCAGTTTATAGTGTTTATGCAGCAGGGGAATAGGAATGAGATGCCCATGGGTATAGATAATTACATGTACTGGACATACTTGTCTGTCTAGCCACACCAGATTAATAGTTAGGGGTGGTTGTCACACTCCTGTGTATTAGGCAGGTTTAGAGGACAGGTAGAGTAGTTAGTTAGGGCCACTAAGATAAATAAGCGTTAGGGAAGGATCTTTTGTTTCCAGTTAGACTTGGTTAGGGGTATTATTTTCTCTTGTAATGTTAGGCGTCACCGCCCAGGTTTTCCCCTGTTGTCTCTCTGTGGTTTATGAATAAACTGCCACAAGGACAGGCAGCTGGTTTCATACTGACAGGAGGAGCTCCCTAAAACATGAAACAAGAATGTCTTCAAAAGCTTCATAAAATAATTTTACTGCTTGTTTGTTGCTTGTGAATTACATCATTCTCTACTCCACTCCAGTTCATTACTTTCTCTCTTTGATACCCTGACAGCTTTTGATTTGCTGGTTAGAACCAACCTGCTGGGTTCTATTTGCTCTTAATTGCCCAGTTTATCTCTAACTTCCAAAATAAGCTTGACATGCTGATTAGTTCATTCCCAGATGATGGCTGACCACTCATATTACTGGGTGACTTCAGCCTTCCAATTTCTGCCTTTCATTAATTTCTTGCCACTTACCTAACCCTATTTCCTCACTCTGTTCCTCTTTTGATCTAAGCCTTTCCCTGTCTACTGTGGAAAAAAAATGATTAACCAAGCAGACAATACAATTGATCTAATCTTTACTAGTTGTTATCTGTCCTTATCTCTACCTAATTGCTCCTCCTCCATCCTATCGTCTCCCATCTCCTGCATCCTTCTCACTTCTGTCTCCAGCATCTGTCTCTTCCACCCTACTCTCCTTGCTTCAAAGGTTTTGACGCCCAGCTTGATTTGCATTGAAACCTTTTTGGTGTTGTCAGCCATCATTTCCAAATGCAAACACAAAGCCTAGATACCAGAACAAACCAAGACCAGTGTGTAAAATCACAATGGGAGACGTGTGTGAAATGACAGAAGGTTAACCTGACTGTAAATTCACAGTGAATTGTTCGTTGTGTGTGTAGTGACAGACAGTTAACCAGAGTGTAAAGTCACAGTGAGTCTGGTATTGTGTGTGGAGTGACTGACAACCAGAGCCTATAAGTTACATCTCCATTGTGGACTGGCTGAACAGTGGTCTCTACAAGTTCATTCTGGGCAACATGGGAGGACACCTTAATATGTAACAAGAAACAGATTCTGGATTTGCTTTAGATTGAAGGTGGGTGATATGAGTTTTAAATGAGAGTAAACAATTCAGCCATTTACTGTAAGTGTTGATATACTGTACTCCAAACTCTGACTCATTCAAGGGGAGTTATGGGCTGTTTAAAAGGTATTATCATATCCCAGTCTAATATTAGTATTCAGACAGCTGGTAATGTACATTATCTGATGCCCAAGTCAATACATTTAATTCCGTTTGTCTGACCTTTTCGTAGTTGCCCTGATGCAACTTGGAATTTGTCCGTAAATCCGATGCCCAATTCAATACATTTAATTCTCCTTGCCGGACCTATTCATAGTTATTCTGACTAAACTAGGAATTCATCCACTTGATTATATAGGCCTACGATGTTATTTAACACATTTATTTATTATTATTTATTCACATTTTAAAAAAGAAAAAATATTTTCTTTGTCATTCTTGAAATATATCCTCGTGAGGATGAATGATTTAGAACACAGTAGATGTACGCCGCTATAAGCAACCTTAATACGGAAGTTCTATTTTTCAAACACAACATATCACGTAAACAAGAGGGTGAATTGTTTTGGTCGGGGGCTGAGGGAAAATGTGTAAAAAGCTGGGGTCAAGGGTCTTGCTCAGGTCCACGCCAGCAGTGCCCCCCACCCTTGGGGTGCATTAGTGCATATAGCATGGGTGACTTTCATATCTGTGATATCAGATCTGTTAATGTTGGACAATATATACAGATTTTGGGGCAACATTTGATACCATCCAGGGAAGGCCTTGTTTATTTCAGCAAGACAATGCCAAACCACATTCTACACGTATTACAACAGCATGGCTCCGTAGTAAAAGAGTCCCGGTGCTAAACCGGCCTGCCTGCAGTCCAGACCTGTCACCTATTGAAAACATTTGGCACACAATGAAACGAAAAATACGACAAAGGAGACCCCGAAATGTTGAGCAGCTGAAATCAAGCAAGACTGGGAAAACATTTCCATTCAAAACTACAGCAATTGGTCTCCTCAGTTCCCAAACACTTACAAAATATTGTTTAAAGAAGAGGTAAGCAAGCAAGCAAGTTTATTTATATAGCACAATTCATACATCGAAGCAATTCATTGTGCTTTACAGAGAAAAATAAAATAAAAAATATCTAAAAATACAATAACATACAAACAAATACTTCAAATGAAAACATCAAAACAAATGGAAACATCATATTAATAAAAATACAATAAGAAAACATATAAAGATTAAAAAAGAGATTAAAAATGGGATAAAAACATAGGAAGCTATAAGGCTAAACAGCGTGGTTAAGTTTAAGTGCTCAGTCGTAGGCACGTGAAAAGAGTAGTGTTTTTAACCTGGATTTAAAAATGGATACGTTTGGGGCACGTCTAAGATCATCTGGTAGTTTATTCCAGTTGTGTACAGCATAAGTGCTAAACGCAGCTTCTCCATGTTTAGTTTGGGCTCTGGGCTCTACTAGCTGACCTGTGTTCATGGATCTAAGAGCCCTGCTCGGTTTATATTCTTCAAACATATCAGAAATGTATT
>JACXGI010015358.1:0-17718 GCA_016801175.1 Esox masquinongy
TACCCCCTGTCTCTGTATATGTACCCCCTGTCTCTCTATATGTAACTCCTGTCTCTCTCTATACACCCCCTGTCTCCCTCTCCCCTTGTCTCTGTCTTGCTGTCTCCATCTCCCCGTTTCTCTCCTATCACCCTCTCCCCTGTCTCTCTCTCCCAATCTCTCTCTCTCCCCTTGTCTCTCTCTCACTGTTTCCCTCTCACCCTGTCTCTCTCATCCCCATCTCCCTGGTCTCCCTCTCTTTCCCCTCTATGTATGCTCATTCTGTCATGCTTTGTCTAGGAGGAAGTCATCAGGGAGACAGCAATATGAAGGCTGAGTTATGACAAAGAGCAATAGGATATCAGTAATAAAAGAGCTATAGTGAGGCATGCCAACTATGTGTAGATCTGTCCCCTGTCAAGCTAGCTGGGAAATGTCTCTCCCAAACATTCACTCACTCTTTCTCTCGCTCACCAACACACACACACCCAACCTCCAGAACAGCAGTTAATTTCTCAAATACCTCCCACTCACAGTTGGAGCCAGAGCTTTGTGTCTACACAACCAATCACACACGCACACCCAATCGCACCAATCGCACATACACACTCATACTCAATCATGCATATGCTCGCAAACAATCACACAACACAGGTTCACACTATCACACACACGCACAGACACATAAACAATCACACATACATAAAGTGCACATTAAACCCAGACACGCTGCAGATCCGAGCGCCAAAAATAACTGACGCCAACCAATTGAGTTAGGTGACACACATGCTCATTGTCTGGTTCCTGTAGCTAACGCAGGGGGAGGAGAGACTGTGACCAGAGCAGCAGGCAGGGCCTGGGTACACTACACCTGTGTCCAAAATGACATAATCCTTATGACATAATCCCTCTCATTAATAATGAGCCTTAGTCAAATGTAGTATAATATATACACGCAACAGAGCTGGGCTCCTCTCAGGAAGAGGGAGAAAGATGCTAGAGAGAGAGGGCAAAGTTGGGGGGGGGGGGTGGCAGTCCTCTCAGTGATCCCTGATGGCCACAGGTCTAGGCCAGTCAGCTTGTCTAAAAAAGGAACAAATACATAAAGCCCAATGCGGCAGCTGAAAACCTCCTCCCAATATCTTCACAGTTACGACAGCACTTTGTTGTTGTCCTTTATCCTTTGACATGGGCAGCAGACATTTTTCTGGGCTCTGAAAGGAAGATTTGACGACAGCAGTGTATTGTAACACTGACTCAATTAAACCCAAGGTGCAACTCGATACAGCTTTCATATACACTCTGGATGAAGGGAGGGGTGTGTAGCTATGTGTCAGTGGACAAGTTGGTGAAGACTGTGTGTGTGTGTGTGTGTGTGTGTGTGTGTGTGTGTGTGTGTGTGTATGTGCATACATGTGGAGTAACTACTGAGAACATGGGCTGTGCAAATGTGGCGTGCGGACTGAAATACACCAAGGAGAAGTCTGTTAAAAAAACTCTCTCTCGCTAGTTTAAAAACTTATACATGAATGACTCCACAGAGGGGCTTTGTTCAGGCGGCTTTAAAACAACTCAACTGGGACTACGCAAACCCTGACCCCTGATACTGTATCCAGACCCCTGATGCTGTATCCAGACCAGGGACCAGTGATATCCTGTCAGAATTAGTGACAAACACCTGTGTGAATGTGTGTTTATCTCTGACACTCATACACTACCATTCAAAAGTTTGGGGTGACTTGGAAAATGTCCTTGTTTTCCAGGAAAACATACATGAAATGAGTTTGAATAAGAAAGATATCAAAATGAATAGGAAATGTAGTCACTGACAAGGTTAGACAAGGTTGGCATTCTAGTTGTCAATTTGTTGCGGTAATCTGAAGAGATTTCACCCCATGCTTCCTGAAGCACCTCCCACAAGTTGGATTGGCTTGATGGGCACTTCTTACGTATCATATGGTCAAGCTGCTCCAACAACAGCTCAGTAGGGTTGAGAATCCAGCGACTGTGCTGGCCACTTATAGACAGAATACCAGCTGACTGCTGTCTCACAGATGTTCTTGTTTCTGAACCAAACTTAGATTTTTCTGACCATAACACTTTTTTTCCAATCTTCCTCTGTCCAGTGTCTGTGTTCTTTTGCCCATCTTAATCTTTTCTTTTTATTGGCCAGTCTGAGATCTGGATTTTTCTTTGCAACTCTGCAGAAAAGGCCGGCATCCCGGAGTCACCTCCTGACTGTTGACGTTGAGACTAATGTTTTGCAGGTACTATTTAATTAATGAAGCTGCCAGTTGAGGACCTGTGACCTGGCGTCTGTTTCTCAATCTAGACACTCTAATGTATATGTCCTCGTGCTCAGTTGTGCACCAAGGCCTCCCAATGTCTACACTGTATTTCTGATCAATTTGATGTTATTTTAATGGGACAAAAATCACTTTTCTTTCAAAACAAGGAAATGCCTAAGTGACCCCAAACTTTTGAACGGTAGTGTAAATTAAATGCAACAGGAGACAGAGGACAGAGAGCTCTGTGCCTTTGTCCCTTTTGAGACTGAAGAAGGGGGGTGTCAGGGACCGTGGACAGGCAGACAGAGACAATACGGCAGATAGATGGATAGGCCGGAGCTATAAATAGAGAAACATTCCCTGTGGTGATTAATGGGACCAATCTGGGCCTTCTTGGCTCCCAGTAGAGAAGAGGAGCTCTCCTGGTTCCCCATTCAACCCCCACAGACAGCAGATCCCTTTTAGGAGTATCACTCCCAGAGGGACTCGACCAAGCCTGCTAGCTTTATCACAGCCTGATGAGCTCCAGTTACGACACAGAGGGAAGGTCAACAGTCCACCCATTGATTGGTTGTGGAAGGCCCAGTAACTGGGCTCACTGAAAGTGCACGCCAGCTTTATCGCTCTCTCGCACGCACAAACTCACACACACAAGTATAAACACACCACAGACACACACACAGACACACAGAATCCAATGCCTGACCTTTCAGGCATCCACACAGACTCCCTCTCATCACTGTGTCTAGATGTGCTCTGACTCCATTCTCCCTTCATAAAAGGGACGTAATGCAAGAAGATTTAGAAATGCTCTGTGTTTCCGTGTGTGTGCGTGTCTGTGGTGTGTTTATGCTTGCATGTTATGCGTACAGGAGAGTGTGTGCCGGTGGTTTGTGTGTGTGTGTGTGTGTGTGCGCGTGTTCTGTGGTGTGTGTGTATATAAAAGCATTCAGTGAAGCCTAAGCCTGAGGCCTTTCCAAAGCATCTCTTCCATACAGTCAGTTCCCCACACTAGAGCCTCTGTGCATTTTTACAACAAGGCCAAGAACATGTAAACAGGTCCTGGGGAAAACTATAACCTCCGTGTAATTGTTGAGCACAGGACTTTAGCTTTTTACGAAAGATCATGAAAAACCAACATTGTTATAAACCACTAACTATTTTGCTCCTTTAGCAGACACTGAAAGATTGGCTGCACAAATATAAATGTCCTCAACTAAACAACTGATTGTTCCTGACGTGGCCAAGTGGAGTTTATTTAGAACACATGTGAACTGGACAGACAGGGGCTTTTTTTCTGGTCAGGTGAGTGTGGGGAATGTTAGTCTCCAAACACAGGTGCTTCTTATGAAACCGAACAGGGAAATGGTTTGGATTCTGGACCCCTCCCATATGGCCCTCTGTTGTCTACTGGGTGCACTACCCTGGAACAGAGGCCCTGGGCAAAAGTAGAACACTACATAGGGAATAGGATGGGTTTGGTATGCGGACACTGTGAGCACATAAAAACACCTGAGCTAGTAGAATTATCTGTAGATTTTCGAGATTCAAGTACTTAAAGGATCTTCTGAGGATCTGGACATCGTGAGTAAAGCTAATATTTGATAATTCATCTACTCCCTTTACTGAATGGTGGAAGAATCTGCTCATTTAAATGTTACACAGAGTTGGTAGAAATCCGTGACTTGTATTTAACTCTCGCTATCACCTACTTTTTTTTGGGGGGGGGGGGTTCTTTGGCTTATTTAGTTTGTTAATATTCTGTAAATTCTGTTACAATAAAACTGTTACTGACTGAACAAATACGAAATCAATCGATTACATTACTCATTAGGTATTAGGTCTTATATCGAAGTTAGTCAAGGGGTAGAATTTGGTATGTATTTATTTCTTTGTTGTGTAAAAGCTTTGGTCACATTCTAGTAGTTGGGTCATGTGATAGAACAGCCAGTGCCCAGCCAGGGCTGTCCCAGGTTTGGAGCTGGGAGCTGAGAAGAGCAGGGTGGGGTGTCCGTTTGTCGAAGGGTCAGTAGGCCGGGAATCTGAATGTCTGTCTCCACACCCATAGGCCAACCACAGGGGCGCTCAGAGGCCAGGATGGACTGGGCCAAAAACAACTAACCGCCCAGAGGAGGGCGAGCAACTGGCCACGGAGCAGCTAGCAACAGCACAGGCTCTGTCAGCTCAGCTCTGCTTTTCTTTCCCCACCTCCACAACAGTTACGCCGCAAACACACGGACTTGCGTGAAAAATCTGTGCGATCCAGCAGATGTCATTCGTTTCAATGAGCATTCCGCACCACTATGAGAAAGTTGCCGGTGTGGGTTGCGTTGCGTTCTGTCCACCGCATGCTCTTAACTTGTCTGATAATCAAACATACAACAACAGGACGTTTAAAAACGACAATCAAAATATTTGAACTATGTGCTCCTCAGGGATATGTGATGGGATATGCATGGATATGTGATGGGATATGAATGGATATGTGATGGATATACAGCTCCGGAAAAAATTAAGAGACCACTTCACTTTTTTCTTTCTTTTCCAAAAAAGTTGAAAAGGAAAGTTTTGAGTGAGGAACAGAAGCGTTCAATTTGCTGTGGTCCCTTAATTTTAACCCGTCTGTTCCTCATTCAAAACCTTCCTTTTTGACTTTTTTGGAAAGGAAAAAAAAAGGTGCAGTGGTCTCTTAATTTTTTCCGGAGCTGTATGATGAGATATGGATGGATATGGGATGGATATATAATGACATATGGATGGATATGTGATGGGTTATGTGATGGGATATGGATGGATTTGTGATGGGATATGGATGGATATGGATGGATTTGTGATGGGATATGGATGGATATGTGATGGGTTATGTGATGGGATATGGATGGATATGTGATGGGATATGGATGGACATGTGATGGGATATGTGATGGGATTTGAATTGATATGTGATGGGATATGAATGGATATGGGATGGGATATGGATGGATATGGGATGTGATGTGATATGGATGGATATAGTGGTTGTGAGCATCACATGGATGGAGGGAACCCATAAGAACAGCTAAATGGCTTACCATTTGTCTTTGGTAATTTTATCCCAGTATTCTACAGGATATACTTGCTAACCCTAACCCAAATTAAATGCAGTTTATTTAATTTTATTTCAGTTGGATCCCTTTGTCACGAGTTGACAAGATAGAACATTCAAATGATAGGAATTAGTCCACTATATATCCTCAGTTTGGGACTTGCATTCTGAAAGTGCAGAAAGTGCCAAAGTTGCGGTAATGTCAGTACGTTCTTCGTGTGACAGATACCAAAGGGCGATAAATTCCTCAACTTGCGTGTGTTCACAGCTTTACTGTTGTAGTAGCAGAGGAACACTCCTAGAACACATCAGGAGGGAGATGGGGGAGAAGAGCGAGCAAATGAGATAAGGAGAGAGAAGGGAGAAATATCAAGAGTGAAAAACAAGAGAAAGCTGAAGAAATGCAAAGAGAATAGTAGAAAAATGTAGAAATATTAAAGAGATACAGGGGTCAATCAAGACACCGCAGAGGGTTAGAGAAGGAGAAGGAAAGAGAAGAGCTGGGAGATAGAGGACAAATGGAGGAGAAGGAAAGAGAAGAGCTGGGAGATAGAGGACAAATGGAGGAGAAGGAAAGAGAAGAGCTGGGAGATAGAGGACAAATGGAGGAGAAGGAAAGAGAAGAGCTGGGAGATAGAGGACAAATGGAGGAGAGGGAAAGAGAAGAGCTGGGAGATAGAGGACAAATGGAGGAGATGAGTAGAGGTGAGGGATGGAGATTTAGAGGAGAGGGAGGAGATGGATAAAGAAGAGGGATAGAGAAAAAGAGGAGAAAGGGAGGAAAGTGATAGTGGAGAGGGATGAATCTTTAGAACACACAGGGAGGAGAGATAGAGGGAGGAGAGATATTGGAGGGATTTGGAGAGAGGGAGGACAGAGTTCATGTCTGCCTTATCGTGTCCTTATCTACCATGGCAATAAGTATGACGGTATATTGGAGTTAGTGATATTGATTATTTTTGCTCTGCTAAGAACAGACACCCATGGCTGTAGAAGCTCCAAGCCAACATTCCAGACTGCCCACTCAATGGTAGCTTTGTGATATAAATGCAAGTCAACACCTATTAATTACATGGTTAGTGTGGGACTGCATGCATCCCAAATGACATCCTATTTCCTATATAGTGCACTGCATTTGGCCAGGAACCATGTGGTAGGCAAGCAAGTCCAAGTGGTGTCAGAGAGGGGATGACCAGTGCTCCGAACCTTTATTCTCTTAGTCTTAGTCTCACACTCATTCTCTTTTGTAACACTCCCAATTAGATTAACTTACAAACTATTTGTAGGCCACAACCTCAGAGAGCAGATAGACAGGGAGAGAAAGACAGAAAGACCCAGAGACAACTGGTACAGTCCTGAATTCTAAGAAAACACAAATTTCTGCGGAGGCAGTCGCAGTTCAGGTAGGGATGGAAAGAGATGGAAAACTTGGGTGAATGCTGAGCAGAACCGAGGACATAGAGGGGTAAAAACCATAACAAATCTAACATACAAAGAGCTGATTCTATGCTGAGGCTCTGAGGTTGTGGCAGGGGCTCCTTCGGGGAGGGAGCTGTGCACCAGCAGTACGGAGCAGGCCAGGCCCATATATCTCCCAGCACTTTCCCCATTGCAGAGGATGGTGCTGACAAGAGTTCAGAGGTCAACAGGGTGTGATGGGTGGGGAAGGTTCTCTAACAATGGAGGTTCTTCTCAGAAAGACAAGTAGAGATGAGGGAGAGGGAGAACTTGTAGCCTGGGATAAGGAGAGATATACAGTACAAAGTATACAGTGCCCTCCGTAACTATTGGGACAGTAAGGCAATATGTTGCTTATTTTGGCTCTACACTTCAAAAGTTAAAGTACAGATATTACAAGGTACAAACCACTAGTAAGCCTCAAAAACAGGATGGCCAGGTTACATTTTGCAATGACGCACCTAAAAAAGCCTTACCCAGACTGCTGGAAAAGGGCATTGAGGACAGACGAAACAAAGATTAAACAGAGCTACACTGAATCCACAGTATCCTACCACATCCGTCAAACCTGGAGCCAGGATGGTGTGGCTTAGGCATGTAAGGAGGCATGTAAGATGGCATGTAAGGAAGCATGTAAGGAGGCATGTAAGGAAGCATGTAAGGAGGCATGTTAGGAGGCATGTTAGGAGGCATGTAAGGAGACATGTAAGGAGACACGTAAGGAGGCATGTTAGGAGGCATGTAACGAGACATGTAAGGAGACATATAAGGAGGCATGTAAGGCTGCCAATAGAACAGGCTCACTTGTCCTCCTGTCTAATATGGAAAGCAGCCGCAGCAGAGTGAATTCTTAAGTGTAGAAGACTCACTGGAGTTGGCGCCTCATCATACAGCAAGTTAATAACCCCAAACAAACTGCCAAAGCAACTCGTAGTTGTTTTTTTTACCAGAAAGTGGAAAGTTCTTGACTGGCTAAGTCAACCTCTTATAGGAATCCAATGGAACATGACATTTGTGCTGAAGAGACTTAAGGCAGAACAAAAAAACGTAAGATGGCTGCGGTACAGGCCTGGCACACCATCACCAGGGAAGGTACCCAAAGTCTGATGAGGTCAATGGGCCACATTATTCCGGGCTGTTATCGCATGCCAAGGATATGCAACCAGATATTAAACAAGGGTTCTAATCTTTTCCAAAGCTATTGCTACCGTCTACGTATAAAACGCGTACCCAACAGTGAGATCAATATGTACACAAATACCCTAAAGAATCTATACTTTACCCTCATAGTAATTGCTTTATTTTGTTACGTTCTGATGAAATTTAGTAGAAACTTTCAACTGACTTTTTACATATTTAACACAACAAAATAATCATGTGTACTATAAATGCAATATTCATGTAGCCTATTGTGACATCACTGACAATTAAAATTTCTCACAAGTATAATCGCGTCCATGCGATGAAAATGATTAATGTGCAATATATAACAAGTCATTGGTCATTGTTATTTCTTGTAGAGCTCAGGTTGGTTACAGAGGAATTAACTAGGAAGAGAGAGATATAATCTTATGCCCTTCATGAGGTAAATAGCACCTGGAGCAGGGAAGAAAAAGCATGCATTTCATCTGTATGTGGCCATTACTGTGCCAAAGAATGGAAAGTACAGCAATGTAACTTGATGTAAATTGTATAAATGCTGTGGAATGTGAAAAATGTAGGTTGCTATCATGATTGTTACCAGTGGGTGGATCTTAAATTAAATTATACTATAAACCTTTTTTGGCATGGACTATGTGATAATTTTTGGTAACTAAATTGTGTAATTTTCAACTTATAGAGCCAAAATAACACAAAAACATAATTTGCCCTATAAATATGAATGGCACTATATACAGGTCAAAATATATGAATGTCAGCAGCATTTAAAATAATTTCACAAAGCAAATACAAAAACATATTTTATCACGCGCAGACACACTTTTCTTAAAGCAAAACCAAGTGCAGTCATCAGAGAAAAGGTGGGCCACCATCCATTTGAATTGCCCTTGTGGCACCATGTATCCAAGCACAAAGTATTCTTCAAGTTATTCCTGAAGGCTGGTGGAGAAAAACCAAACGCACATTGTCCCTAATTCAGATTAACTTTGAGTGTTATCCATACCAAAGACCTAGTATTTTGATCCACATTGCTATGATAAACTCTGTTGAGAGGTCATAAAAGAGACGTAGTATTAATATAAATAACATTACCATAATCAATAAGTGGCCTGAAAGTCGACTGGACAATTCATTTTTCTTTAACTTATTACATATCTATATAAAAATAATATTTTATCCCACATTTCTACATACGTATATATATATTTTTTTTTAAATGGAGCTCATCATCTTCCTAAATATAACCTAGTATATGTATGCAGGGACTATCCAGTATTGTTCCTGAGCCATAATTAATTATTGTAACTTTGATGTTTTAGCAGAAGAACTTTTTAAATAAACAAAAAAGAGTGTTTCTCTCGTCTTACATACAAAGAGGCCCATCCCACCTTTTAATAATAAAATATACAGTAGTCCATGGCGTAGGATTTAGGGACCAGTCAGCTAGTCAGGTAGCCCTGTGTGGGGCGGGGGGGGTTGAAACAGAACTGTTACATTGGCTCTGCCATGCTGAGGGTGTTGCTGTGGAGAAGGAGCAGTTCAAAGCGGGGTGAGTGTAACTGGTTTTAACCAGTCAGTGAGTGGTCAGCGCTGATAGCAAACAATCTGTTACATCACTCGCTCTGAAACCTTGAAGCAGTTGTTTCCCCTGCTCTGCAAATGGCAGCAGCAGGAGACTGGGGAAGATCCTTCATAGGTGACAGTCGTCCAGTTATGTTCAGAGGATAGTGGGTTTGGGCCCCGTGCGGGGTGGTCGGAGTGAAACTGTTACACAGGCTCAGAACTCTGGAAGGCTTTGTATGGGACCAGGCCTCCTTTGGTCTTTGGCCTTCCAAGTGACGTACCTGTCTGAGGCACTGGTCGCAGCATACCACAAAGGGTGAGGCAATTTGCCTCGGCATCAAATCGGTGGATGAATTCCTGGCAAGGGTTCTCTTGTCACATTGAAACTACTAGACGGGTTGTGGAACTGCAAGCTAATTGCGGTTGTTAGGAGCGTTCTCTGCGGCCTGAGAATGAGTGTGAGCGGCCTGGTTGACTTCCTGGTTGAGCAAACAGTGTGATCAGAAGCAGGGAGACATAGTTGTACAGGTGCCAGTAGTCCCGAATGACGAAGCCTCTCGGTCCACCTAAATCTAAGTCTCCCCCAGGCCATAGTAAGAACATGTCAGTCATTACCTGATTAGGTTATCTCATGCATACCTGCTCTTGAGTACAGATTTTGTTGGGGGATGTCTGACTGTGCAAAGCTCCTGTTTCGCTGCCAGATTATCCTTTTAAATTTTGTAATTTTGTGTTCAGGCTGTGGTCTCTAATAGAAACATGAAGCTTATTATCAACAGTATTCCTCCAGCACCATACAGAACTTCAGAAAGAGAGAGAGGAAAAGAAGATAGAAAGATAGCGGGAAAGAGAGAAGAGAGATAGAAAGAGGGAGAGAGCTTGGGAGAAAGACTGTAAAGAGGGTAAACGTGGTTCAACATAGTCAAACATGACATGTGACTCACACATCCACACCCAAAATTACATGAACCCGGTTATGACAACAAAATAGCAAATTTGATTTAGAATGAGTTTGAAGAGACCATTTCCTCAAAATGGTGGACAATTTCCCTCGTCAATCTGGTGCCCTGGTGGAGAGCTGGGAAACAGCCGGCAGGGAAGTGGAAAGAAGCACGACACACGCTGTGTGCTGTGTTTGTGGACTGTGGCGGAGTTGACGGACAAGACCCAGGAATGAGTCTGGAATCAATTTAGCGCGTCCAATAGTGACTGCAAATGTAAATAAAGCTCTTGAACAAACAAACGTTTTTCAGGAGGCACACACAAAAACGCAGCAAAAATGCATAGGGAAGAATGGGAGACTAGTTGGCCCCCTGTACTGTCCACTCTGGGAACTATGGTTTATGTTTGTTTTCATAGATTGGCGGCAATTGAAAAACGGAGGCTCCTCTTTCCTCCCTCTGGGTGCTCTTAAGGATTTTATCCCTCAATCGACTTAAAAAAGCAGATCCATGGCGGTCAATTTCTTTCAACTAACTTCCTTTCCTTTCCCACCATAGTCCTTACATTTTGTCACTAATCCTATATCACCCCGTCTTTCCTTTTCAGTATGTGACTCTTTCGGAGCTGTCAGGAACACTTTACCAGCACCTACATTTTTAAATGTGTACGCTATCAATTACACTCTCAAGTAGCCTAACATATCACCTGCTCAGATTCATCGCTAGCTACCTAGTGCAGTCAATAGTTAAAATAGATCTTTCATACCACAACTTTAGCCTTTAGCTAACGAGAAACGTTAGCTAACCTAAAAACCCAACAATGCTGTTATGTGACATTAAAGGGTAGCTGACAGACATAGCATCAGGCACAACTCCTTGTTCTCATGCATGCATAGCTGGCTAGTTTATTGATGTTAATTAAATTGAAAGTCAATACCATGCTGTGTGATACATGCACATAATTACATCCCCAAACTACCACACCCATTAGCTAGCCAACTGAAGTTAACTAGTAGCTAGCTGGTAGGACTAAACTAATGCTAAGGCTGTCTGTATTAGCTCATTGTCCATAGCTAGCCAACTACAAAAGTTAATTCTCAACCTCTAACTTTTGAAAATTATACACTGCTCATTTATAATATAGGCATGAATGAGCATTGCTTGACCGAATAGTAAACCTCCTACTTCTCACAAATCCCGTTACGCCAATGGCTAAAGAAAATGTGACAAGAATTATACCAAATTTTAATTCAGGGCAAATGCCGCAAATCCAGTGTGAAAGGGAAAAAACTTAGCACCTAGCATGGTTTGTCATTTCGCTCTAGTTTTATTAGGTAAGTTGTTTTGAATTAGCTAGTCTAAGCACTCATTTGGCAACAGTTGGCTTTCCGCCTGCACGGTTAGGAAATACATCTGATCCTGTAGGAAATTAATTTAAAGGTAGCCACAAACATGTTTGTTACCAAATTTTGCTCTCCACTTCTTGTAAATAACAGAGAAACTTTGGCTACGGGTACAGTTCTAAAAAACATAATTCACTTTATATTTTATGTTTGGCAAACAAACAACTATATTGACATACAATGTTTCATTGATGAGAAGATCAGTAGCATGTTAACCCAGTTTCATTTTCATCGTAGCCTCCCACAGTCCAGCCACTAGACCTCTCCCGGTGAGAAATGCAAGTAACAACAGGGTGCTACAGATGTTTACATCAGGGACCATCTGAGTCTTAGTTCCGTCATGTGGAAGTCATGGAGCAGATACACCTTGCTTTAAAGCAGTCTACCTCATCCATCTGATCCTTCTTAATTAATTAAACGAAAAACAGTTTTTATATAGATAGAAATTCTATATAGGGTTGCCAACCATCCACCAGCAGACCACCAACATAGCCCCTCACCTAATGACAACGTACCCTAAACATCAACTAGACATACAGGATAAGACCTTGAAAAGTGTAGGTGTGATTCAAATGCCTGCACACCCAAAAGATCCTCAGATAGAGGGGTTGATGTGTTTTATACAGCATCATCTCAGTGCAGTTATTCTAGTTGGTGGGGTGATAAGTTCTTTGATCACAAGACCAGTGTTAGACGGTAGGACTGTTTATCAGAGACCAGACACCTTTTACTGTTGTACATAGAAACATAAACAATTACTGGTTATGGAAATCTGGTCCCCTCCACTCCCACTATACACAGCCACTCTGAGGCTTCTTCACAAACACGCACAAACTTGTTTTACTATACTTCTAAGGACTTTTTGAAAACTTTTTGAGGGACTTTTATAGAAAAAGGATTCCTATAAAAAACATCTTAAATTTCCCTAATGCCTATGTCTAAAGCTTACCATAATATTAACCCTGAACCCCAAAATCTAAACCTAACCTTACCCTAATGCTCAAACCTAACCTTAAACCTGAATATAACCCTAACTCTAAGCCAAAGCCAAAACATTTTTTTGAGTGAGGACTGGGAAAATGTACTCACTTTTCCTGAATTGTGTTAAATATAGGTTACTATTTTTGAAAGACTTTTAGTTCACACAGACAAACACACACATTTATGCACCCTAGTATGTTTACACAGATGGTGGCAAGCTTCATTATCGTTGTGAGGAGCGTGGGACAACAGTATAAGAGAAGGTAAAGGTAACATTGGGGTTGAACCCATCTAGAAAGTTTTAGCTCCCCCCCCCCCCACACACACACACACTCACATAAGCACACACTAAATACTTCCAGTTTTGACATGTTAGCTTAACAGATCATGTTCATTGGTACCTATCATTTTTTCTCACTTTTATAAACGTTTTCATTTCAAAACTACAGCAATTTCTGCAAAAATTGGCCAGCAACCCAATCGCTGAATCCCACTCCCAACACACAGCTGAATCCCACTCCCAAAACACAACTGAATCCCACTCCCAACACACAGCTGAATCCCACTCCCAAAACACAGCTGAATCCCACTCCCAACACACAGCTGAATCCCACTCCCAACACACAGCTGAATCCCACTCCCAACACACAGCTGAATCCCACTCCCAAAACACATCTGAATCCCACTCCCAACACACAGCTGAATTCCACTCAACACACAGCTGAATCCCACTCCCAACACACAGCTGAATCGCACTCCCAACACACAGCTGAATCCCACTCCCAAAACACAGCTGAATCCCACTCCCAACACACAGCTGAATCCCACTCCCAAAACACAGATGAATCCCACTCCCAACACACAGCTGAATCCCACTCCCAAAACAAAGCTGAATCCCACTCCCAAAACACAGCTGAATCCCACTCCCAAAACACAGCTGAATCCCACTCCCAAAACACAGCTGAATCCCACTCCCAACACACAATGAACTTGAAACAACTAGAGGGTATAGTCAGGTTCAGCTCCAACATTCCTCTCTCTGTGTCAAGCCAAAGCCATGCCCTTTCCCAGTATGAATAGCGCCTTTTGGTTATGAGGGCTTCCTAAAATGTGTTAACTTTCAGAGGGTTATAGAAGTCTACAACGACTACAGTCCTACAGTAGATGGGGACAGGGACAAATTCTCAAAGGAAAAAGGGGTGCTGAATGTGCTGGAAAATCTAGGACCCTTACAAATCATCTGGGCTCTAGGATCTGGACCCCAAACCTTTCTGATTGTTCTATCTTACCTGAAATTGCCTGCCTGTTCAACCTGTCACTCATTACGAACATCTTTTTATCCATACTGTCCTGCCTGCCTAAAGTTTTTGAATGTCAGCAGTTAACAAGACATTTTGAGTCCCACAGTGTTCTCTTTGCAGTGCAGTCAGGCTTCAGTGCTGGCCATGGTTGAACCTCAGCAACACTTGCTTTATCAATTCATCACTAGCTTTTGAATGGTGTGAGCTATAAGCTATTATGATCTCTAACATTAATTGTTGTCTGTTTCCCTCTATGACACTCACAAGCTGTGTAGGACATGTTAGAAGAAAATCAAAAGCAATGCATGTTGTCTATAATCAATTATTACTTGTTGAAGTTTTAATGAACCTCCCAGTACCATTCTGGGTAGGTGCAATTTGATTCACCTACTTTGCATATTTACTGGTTCATTAACATTAAGAGAGCAGCCAAAAGGCCCCCAAAAATGTAAATCACATAATTGGCCCCAAATAAATTTGCTTGATGAAAATTCATTGTGTTGATAGGCTAGTAGAAATTGTAGTAGAAAAATCATAATGAAAAAACACTGGTCAATATTTTCTTTTTATCCAAACAATCTCCAGTGGAGGAAACCCATAATTTGCCAGCTACTAGCACAAAAAAGTTGATCAAATACTGGTCTAGGCTAGTTTGAAAACCATCTCTCTGTCTATTTACACGAAGTAAAATCTGAGGGCTTAGTGTCTACATTTCTGGCGGTATCTATAAATATTAAAATGACATCTGACAATAGGTCTGTCAATCCCTTGATTTTTCCGGCAGCTGTTCCATTTGTCAAATCCTGCAAATCCTACAGGTTCATTTCTTGGACTGACCCTATTCACTGTGTCAACTAATATGTTGTGACTGCTCTTGGTAACTCCTCCATTCACCTTCATGTCGGCAACAGTATGTTGTACACAACAGGCCCGTCACTGAACACTGCTGATCACCCTAGACAGTTTAGTAACATCAAACATGCCGCTTCAGTGAGACCCTACTTCCACCCGACCACCCTCAAACATCCTTGCCCTGAATAGATCAGATTTAGTTTATATTGACATGTAAAAATATCTCGGTATATGGTTTGACAGCTCACTCTTATTCAATACCCACATGACCCAGCTTCAGTCTCGAATAATTACCAAAGACTCTTAACTTTTTTTTTTAAATGACTCACTTAGCTGCTCTCTGATCAATGCATCTGCTAAGCAGCACAATCTGTGTATGTGTTTGCTGTATATAGTCTAGTTCCATCATTTTTTCACTCTCCCAATCCATATCACTATTACTGTAACTATTACACACACACACACGCACACATGCACACACGCCATGTGGGCATCGTGCAGCCAGCACCTGTGTGTTTCCCCAGCTCACATCTGCTGTCTGAGCATGTCGGCGTCGGCCCATTGGCTCCTCCCATATCACACAGACCAACCTGCAGCACACATGCACTCTAACCAGCTTACACGTGTCCAGCAACACACTATCACATTCACTACATTACAGCCTCCGAAACATCTGGGAATCAGACTGGATGGTGGATGCGCTTTATCTAAACACCGATAAATACCGGGTCTAGACGAAACATATTTGTGTGTCCCAAATGGCACCCTTTCCCCAATATTGAGTAGTGCAGCATGTGGCCTGGTCGAAGGTGTTGCGCTACATGTTGGAGTCTGGCGTAGTGGTCTAAGCTCCTGACTCCAAACTGCACATGCCCCCTCGGGACAGGGGTTTGTCCCAGCTTGGCCGACTGTCTGTGCCCTTCCTATCTGCCTCCCCTTCCATAGGCTCAGCTTCCTGCTGTCATGAAGATGAATGAGTGGAAAACAAGATGCACTACATGCAAAAATTGAAAAGTGATGTTCCACATAGAGAATAGGATTTGCATTTCTGTTGCTTAGCAGACACCCTTACCCAGAGCGACTTGCAGTTAGCCTGGTTAGGGGCGTGGGATGTGTTTTGATGAAGACGTGCAGTCACCAGCCTCCATTGTTGGATAAGAAGGGCTGTGTAACTCACCTATCAGGTGGTTAGGTGTCAAAGGTGACACCTGGAGCAAATGAACATTCCAGGTTTTGGAGCTGGCAACAACGGCTGGCTATTAAATCTACCCATAGGGAGAGGAGAATGTGTTTATGCACGTGAATCTAACTACCTATTCAGACAAGTATTCTGCCTCGCTTTTCTGTCTAAGACTTATCCTTTTTTATCCCTGTTCCCTCTCCTCTATTTTTCGACAACTCCTTCCTGTGGTCGCTCCATGCATGTGTGGCAAACCTGAGAGTGGAGCCCAGCCCTAACTCTTGCACTGAACGACGTGTTTTACGTAACAGGCATATTTCCACTTTGCATTTTGCTAACCCCTGGTGCTGATAAAAGGCTCAAGAGCCCTGAAAAAAAACAGCTTTTATTCAACGCTTACAAGTGACCGAATGTCTGAGAGAGCTGGAAAATAACAAGAGCGCTATTCACAGAGCCCATGCCTGGAGTGATGCGGAGCGGGGAGACAGACAGAGACACGGGTTCCATGCAGCTCACTGGTAACGCCCTGGTTCTCTTTCCTCAGCCAGCCTAAGATACAGAACAAACCCAGACCCAACTGTTATGGCCAAACCTGTAACAGTCAACCCTATTACTTCAACCGTCACCTTTTAAAAGAAAACAAAATCTTTTTTTCAACGTATTCTTTCTATTCTCTTAATTCAGTTTCTGGCAATGGAAAAACATTTAAAAAAAGGTATGGTATGAAGTTAAGCAGGGGCCCTTAAAGACAGACTGTTGTAATTAGGGCAAATCAATTGTTTCATTCTTAAAACAACAAGATAGTGCCCAAAGGCACTCTTATGAAATGAGCCACAGGAAGGGGGATGCTGTTTGGTAGTCTCAGGTAATGTTTCAGGGGAACATTTTACGAAAATTGCTAAATGTAAAAGTAGATGAAGAAAGTGGGATTGTGAGGTGGGGGAGCAGGTCAGAGGGTTTACACTGAGGATGCTGCAGGTATATTGTTGGTGCAGAGCCAGGTGTATGTGAGAGGGCAAGCCCTGATTCATTTACACTGTGATATGATAGGGGCAAAAACCTGGAGACATTATCAAGGATTAATGCACCCGCGCACATGTCAAATACATTTGACTTGAAACGTTTTTCTAATCCTAACACTAATGTTATTCCTAACCTTAACCTAATCCTAACCTTAACCCCAACTCCCAAACCTAACATCCTAAGTCTACCCCCGCCCACACCCACCCATTCGCCAACCCACTCACTCACCACCCCACACCCAGGAAACCTCTGCATACCCACGCTATTCAGAAACACACAACAGAGGGACCTGCTATAGGCCATGGTGCTGTGATGGCAGTAGTGTGTCCAGTGTGTGTGTGGCTGCCTGGCTGGGCTGGGGAGTCTAGCTGAGAGGAGGTGGAGGGGAGGGGGAGACATACGACACACAGCCTGTCCTGGAATAGCTCTACAGGCCTGGAATGCTCTATAGAATGTGCGGCAGAGAATTTTATTGGATAGCAGGTTTTGGGGGGGTGGGAGGG
>JACXGI010015359.1:0-17553 GCA_016801175.1 Esox masquinongy
TGACAAAGACCCTGTTTACACCACAACGACTGTTGTGAAACTAATTTCATTTAAACAATGTTAACATATTATGTTAACATATTATCTGAACAATTTTCAGTTCACACTGGCAACGAGCTTTGGCCTGAACCCTGACCTGGAAGGCATATAAACCCATTGACAATGTCGTTCAGCTGGTAACTAACATGGCGCTCTCTGTTGAAGACGTTCTGTTGCTGATGATTGTAGAATGGTTGCGGTGCAACCCTGAGATGTTTTTAGGTGCTTCTCAACAATAAGATTTTTTCTGATTCTGTTAATGGAAATGTCACCGCTCATTCCAGTTCAGTACACATTAAGCAAGACATCTTTAGACCTGAGTAGCCACAGGGAGCTTCTGTCAGAAAAGTGGTCCACGTTACCTAAGGAAACACGCAACAATTGACTTTGTCACCCATTTTCGCTACAAAACCAAAAGATCTTTGACGCAAATCTGTCAACGTGTCTTGTTGATCTGAATAAAACTACTGTAGTAAAAAAACGCGTGTGGACTGCATCACGTGTGAGGTTCTGTTCCGTTTGTTTTTTGTTTTTGAATGTAGCCTCGTTATGTTTTGTTTTTGCTTGTGTTCTTGGCCGTAGCCTGTCCTTATTGTTTGCACCTGTGTCTTGTTTGTCCTCATTAGCTCCCTATTTAGTTTTCCCTCTTTCTGTTAGCCCTTTTGTCAGTCATTGTGTGTTAGGCTTGGTTTATGTCTGTCCCTGCTTCCAGTCTGTGTTTTTGCCTGCCTGTTTTTCTACTGTTTTCTTGTTTTGATTTTACCCGCCTCTGTTCCACCATTAAATCCTTTATTTGTCCTTCAAGTCTGCGCTTGGATCCTGCTTTAACGATATCGTGACATCACGGGCCTGGGCAGTTGACTTGAGGCCAGATAGATATGTTACTATAGGGACAGTGACAGCCCAAAAATTAAACTCCCAATATTTAAAAATAACATTGTTCATCTTATGGCGGAAGCCACAAAGGGTTCGGATATGAACTCAGAGAAAATCCCTTTTAACATCACGGCATCCATTCTTCAGGACATCACCAGTCTTAGCAATCACCACCATCCTGTGATCCGTTGTTCTGCTGCTCACTAAGGGATGCTAAGAATGACACACATTAGCCTTGCTTGATTGGTATGCCTGGAATGTTCTGCCCTGCTGTCTGATAGTACTTAAACTGAACTGAATCTGACAACATGTATTGTATGCCAGGACGCATGTAGCAGAGAAAGGTTAGTTTTAATTTGGTTTAATGAAGAGATTAATGTGAATGGCATAACAGGAAAGCAAAGTCTCCTTTATACAAATAATAAGGGATACAATGTATCAGAGATCACACATTGAGCTATTAAACATGATATTTCCCAATGCTGATCCCCAAACTGCTAAACCCCTTGTATGTTGGTGAAGATCTTAAGAATTTAAAGGAGCAGCGCAAGTTAAGATTTGACCTTTCACTTATTCCAGGACACATTGCGTGAAATTCTCCAGCTTGGTATCAGATATTTTAGGCAACTCACTACGGTCATTATCCTGCCAAATGAGTCGGCAAGATAGCAGAACCAGATCTGTTACCGGGCCTCAAATTCTCCCCACCTCAGATTTTCTGATATCATTGAGCCATCCAGAGATGCCTTTGTTGGATGCAGACTATAAAATTATTGCATAATTTAGACAGCAATGACAAGACACAGATCCCAACAACACGTGTTGCAGTCACATTTCCAGAAATTGCTCAACACTGCTGCTAGTAGAGCTGAAGGAGGTTAAGAAAACTGCATTGCAGGGGGATGCTTTGTAAGATTTCGTAAACAGGGATAATCAGAATTGCAAGCCAAAAGCATTTTAAGCCTTTTCTCAAAGTATTTTATTCTGCGAAATAGGTAATATGTTTGTGTTCATTGTGTTTGATTAGTGAACAAGTGATCAAACCCTAGACGATGTCACTTGTCTGAACAGTCTGTCACCTTTGGCTGTGGAAGAACCTTGCCCACAAACTGCCAGAGCGCTACATTTGTTTGATTTGCTTACAAACCAATTTTGATCTTCTATTTGTAAAGAAAAGACTGCATTACCGTCATGAGTCTATTTGGTCTCTAACAACTTTGCAAATCTGGACACCAAAATATTTGTTCTTTCTTCTTTGCTATATTGGTGGACTCCCTGACTAGTGAGCATCTCGCGCAGATACTCAGTTTTTTGGGACAGCCTGCTCTAGGCAGATTCACAATTGTGCCTTATTCTCTAAATTTCTAAATAATATACTTTATTGTGCTCTGGAGGATATTGTAAATGTTCTTATAAACTACACTTGATTGGTGTTTTTGAAGAATCTTATTCCGAATTTCCTTTGTCTTCATGATGTAGTTTTAGTGTACATTGTAATTTAACCAGGAATTTCAGGAATTGAATCTGAAATCTTGTGAAACAACTTAATTGCACACAGGAAGATAAAGCAAAGCGGCTGAAAACTTATGCTATCAATTATTTTCTGTTTTACATTTGTAATTAATGTACAGATGTGATGGACATCTGATGAGTTGTAAAAGTTGATTAGTTGTAAAAAAAAAAGTCTGATTATAGCAAATCTGACTACATGTTGTAACCACAACAAATGCGGTAAGGGGAGTGAATACTTTTGAGAGCCACTGTACATGTTGACAACGTCACACGGAGAAGGTCCTTTAGTTGTATCAATCACCAGCCTTCTGTCTCCAATGACTGTCCTCTCTCAGGGAACAATTTGACCTGTGACTACCTCCCCACGACAGGCTGCAAGATATTGTAGGCCTCATCTGATGATGTCATCACACAGCTGGAGTTAGATGATTGACTGTCAGATTGCAGTTCTCTAACACCCTGCCAAAACCTTCTGTGAACATCACAAAGAGACCTATTGAGGGAGTTTGGAGTCAGAAGGTTAAAAATCCCGGGTGGGGGATAGAAGGATATATACAGCATGGTGGTATAAAATAGAAAATAGGAGCCTGAAGTAACTCCAACCGTATTTCATGACACAGTAGTGCCACTTTGAATGCCTTCCTATGAAAAGCAAGCAAAAAAACCTCCAAGTACTTTATCATCAGTGAGAAATCACACCCGCAGCGCAATGCCAATGCCGTTGTTTATAAAGCATGACGAGCAGTAAAACTGCTTGAGAGTGCCATGACTCCTTGGTATGGAATTACTCTGCCAGAGTACACCAGGAATGTCTAGTTAAGACGGGATGCAAAAATAACAGGAATGGCATTGTTCCTATGCTCCCTAGTGACCCCAAGACAGGGACATTTTTCACATGCCTCCGCCTCACCAAGTGGTTGTAATGGGAGCCCTGACGAAACAGACAGAACAGACCGGCATGTTGGGGCGATGGTATTGTGAGGGTTATCAGTTTCCCAGTCTGCTCTTATCCAGACAGATATTTTTGAGCAGCATACTTTGCTCCTCGTTTGGAAAAAAAATTAGTTGTATGCTCAATACCAACTTAACTGGCCAAGGAGTGACAAGTAATCTGAACATTAATTTGCTATGAAGCCTATTACACGGTGCATCATCGTGGACTAAAAAAATCACAGAATGCTTCCATAAGTCATATCCCAAATCAATCTCTGGCCCCCAAGCCAGGTTGCCGATTAGGTGGAGTTTCCGCCCGTAAAAGCTTCCACTTAAAAATGTGTAGGGGAGATTTAATCAGGGCCCGGGGCTCCTTGAGCTGGTTCGCTGCGGTTGCCGAGGGAAACGCTGGACAGCCTGTGTGGCACTGAAGGGTCTTGTTAGCGATGTAACATCTCGAAAACAACGCAAAACACAGCAGTGCGTCATTTCTGCTTCATTTGACTTAATTTTTCGTAGCCAAGAGGCTACGTGAGAGGAGAGAGGGGGAGAAGGGGGAGATTGTGTGCTGGCTGACACAGTTTTAGGATCCCGGGCTGTTCAAAACGGGCCTGCCTCGTGTGAATAGCAGAATCCCAACGATGCTTCACAGAACTTGTAGAGTGCTCTAAATAGCATCGGCGGGCTTAGTCAAGCTATGAAATAGTTTTCGCTTGAAAGTGGGGGGGGTACCGGAGACCCCCGTCTCAGATGTCAACTCACTTCCTTTATTTTCTCTGTGCCAGTGATGAAGCTGCTGAGCTGACTAAAATGAGGGCCATTGACCAGGTTATCTCATGGTAAATGTAATTTGTTCCAAAACACCTCGTCACTGGATGAGCTTTAGGGGAGCATGTTAGTCGTTTGATCTGAAGAATTGTGAACTAAGCCTTTGCGATAAAGTTTCTATGATTTTGGCTGTGTTTCAAAATGCAAAGCTGCGTTCTGCGAGTTCAAGGGTGAACGTCCACAAGCAGAGGGACCTGTGTAATATGGCAGAAGGGAGAACGGTGAGTGTTTGAGGCTGTAATATTTCAAATGCACTCATGCTTGTGCACAGGAAACCGTATCGTCAGCACATCTTGGTGCAGCCAGTCACAACTGACCGACAGGAAGCTTCCAGCACTATTTTGTTATTCTTGCTAGCTAATTAAATTATGAAGATGTATCCAGTGTCAACTATAAAACGATGCATGTTTAGTTTACACTGGCTGCCGTGAACAACGATGGGTGACTTACTGACAAAATTATTATTTTGTAGTTGTGTAATGAATAATGTGAACAGTACGTGAAAATGTACAGTATGCTCAAGGGGAAGCTTTGCTTTTCAGTCGCTACATGCCATCTGCAGTTCTTTAGTTTCTAATCATTCTTGGAAAATGACAGTCTTATCATAAGCCATGTAGTAACCATTTTAAACCTTAAATGAAATATATATTTTTTTATTTCGGCAAATATCCTAGTATTTAAAGCATTCAAAAAATGTCTTTTGGAAGTGTTTTAAAAAATACATATTTATTGTAACTAAGGTCTGTGGGTCACTGTCTCCTAGCATAGCTGACTGTTCCGGGGTTTGGGTATGTGTTGTGACCGTGTAATTCAGGAAGTCAGGAGCCTGTCTCAGCTCAAATGAGTACAAACACAGGAAACTCACTGCGAGGGACTCCTTTCCTAGATCCCATCTTCTCCTTTTCACAGATTTTTAAGACAATGCCATGACAGACTGTGCAATTCGAACAATCCAATAGGTTCAGACAGGATTTTTCTCGGTTTAGTAGATTTATGGGATAATCGAACATACAGTGAAATCACACACTCCGATTTCCATTTGTCCTAGTTTCAACCCTTTCTTACCATGGTAGACCGTGCACACTAAACAAAGCCAACCACGAGCATATGTCTAACAGACAGGGAGGATCAAAGTTGCCTTGTGAACAGCCTTCAAACAAAGCCAGAATTCTGGCCATTATATGGTTTCAACATGTTACAGCTGAATGACACACACACACACACACACACACTTGCGTGCACGGCTACAACACACCAATGTTGCCCCTCATTTTTTTCACCCTGCCGGAATGCGCTCCAATATATACACGGCCTGGGAAAGAAACCCAGAGCATCTGTTTCTCATGCTGGGACTGGGTTAAATGCTAGCACAACACAAGATCTCTAGTTTAGGATCACTAGTTCACTGTCCCTTTCCCCCTCTGTGGAGCTACAAGTGGTTCTACTTCCTTTCATCTGTCTTGTGGAGAAATTTTAATTAAAATGGTCATAGGCTTCCCGTAAACAGCGAAGTGCACTTTGATGCGGGTGAAGTTCTGTGACTCGGCTTGTTTGACTTGTTCCAGATCGTTACACTAACACACTACTCAGATATGTTGTTTGTGTGTTTTCTATTATTTGGAACCATCATTAAAAGCAGAGGTATTGAATTCAAGGCCATCCATGAAAATGAAAAGTTTCTTGGAGAACCTCGTACTTCCAATCTTATTCAAGTGAATCATTCTGTTTTATCTTTCAAAAGCATCTCAAATGGATCTTGAAGTAATATGAACTCAACATAAAGTGTGAAGTGTTGGTCATTGGGTGGAACTACTCCAGGTCAAGCCCCTACACAATGCCATATTTGCATTGTCTGACTTTCTCATGGAAACCCCTCATCTATTGGGCAATGCAGGTGTTACCCTGGGTCAGTTCTTCAGCTGTTCAAATAAAGGGAAATGATCCCCTACTGTCAATGATTTTGGGTCGCCATGTTAACAGTTTGACATGTGTATGGAGTAAAATAATGGACAAAAAGGCAGAGGTAAATTGGAAAATGTACCAAAAAAAGTTGGTTGAATAAATAAATGTGCATTTTACCTCCTGGCTGAATACATTTTTAGAGACGCGTACCATTTTGGCTGAATGTGTATCTTCGTTTATATCCTGAGCATTGTCATTATATCTTTCTACTGTATGCAATAGTACAACTATTACTATGACTAACTCTTCCCTCCAACCAGGATATTGCCAGACATCCCAACTCTCCAGGAAGTTCCTGGAGTCTCCTGGATTTGAATAGTGGCTCCCTGACGCCTGCAAATTATTACAATATCCTGAGAATTAATTTTTTTTGAGAGCGAGTGAGAGTTAAGGGCTGAATCTCAAATTGCATACTGCATACTACGTACTACAAGTATGTACTTCACGGGTGATGGTGAATTGTGGGGGGGCAAAACACATTTCCACCTCCCTGAAATGAGTTTTTACAGGTTGGGATGTCTGTATTGCACTGTCAAAAACTAAATTATTACTAAACTCAATATACATAATTCTTACAATAGAGTTTGAAACTTTAATTAATTAATGTTTAAAGAAAACTGCCATGTCATATAACATTAACAGCAGAATAGTCCTTATGTGACAGTGTTTCACCAGCTATGGTCCTAGCAGTTCTTTTCACTTCAGGCTACACAGCACAGAGACAAGGCTCAGATGCCACTGGCTGCTGGGCACATGAAGGCAGGCCTTAGCGTGCATACAGATTGATCTCTTTTCATCTCTAAATCGGATGAAGTGGGACAGAGGCAACTTTTCAAATGTCAGTTTCAAAGAGCCAAATAATCTTGTTAGATCCCCCCAAAATAGCAGCAACAAAAGATACCATTCGTCTGCCCGGAGAGAGGGTGGACATCTGGAAAGAGACGATAGCGAAGTCTCTATTTAGTTTTCTGCAAACCCCTTTGACCTTTAGTAAACTGGAGAATATCCTGGTTATGTAGAAGGCCAGGGAGGAGGTGGCAAGTGATATGTGTAATTGGCTAGCGTGGAGCTGGTGTGGGCAATCAGATTTTTATTTGGCCTGGAAAAGTTGTTCTTGTTTGTTTGTACGTGTACCACTCTATGGTGACTGGTTTGAGGTTTAGACATTGTGTTGAGTCCCTAGCTTAAACCATTATGCAATAAGCACAGGTTTTTACTTCTGCAAGCTTAAGGTACCATGGTTCGTTCATGATTATGTGTCATTGTTTCCACATTTCTAAAACACTAGGGATGGATCGTTCTGAAATTACAGGATTGTAGGCAGGGCTGGTCCTAGCCTTTTGGGGGCCATAAGCAACATTTGATTTGGGGCCCCCCTCTTCCCTATTGGTCCAGGGCTCACTAGTGAACTGGGGCCCCCTAGAAGTCGAGGGCCCTAAGTGACCGCCTATGTTGCTTATGCCTAGGGCCGGCCCTGACTGTAGGAGCAAAGCTTTTTGGTAAACATAGAACATTTAGTTGGGTTGTAGGTTGGGGAGTTTCAGTGGTTATTGAGCCTGGGGAATGCATTTTCCTCAGCTTGTGTGAACGAGGAAAACCCGCCCTGGTTGAGCAAGCAGTGTGATAAGAATTAGATCTTCTTGTCTAGATCTTTGACTATTCTGTACCTGCTAAGTTGTGACGAGACAAGGCCACAATTGCAAACTTGAATTTAGGAAGTCTTAACAAACATATACCTATTACTTTACACAATGCCTATTATTTTAGTAGCCCAGACTTTGATGTGGTGACTTTGAAGCTTATTACACTCATATGTATCTACAGCTCCGGAAAATATTAAGAGCCCACTGCAACTTATTTTTTCCTTTCCAAAAACGTTGAAAAGGAAAGTTTTGAGTGAGTAACAGAAGCGTTCAATTTCAAGTGGTCTCTTAATTTTAACCCTTCTGTTCCTCACTTAAAACCTTCCTTTTTGACTTTTTTGGAAAGGAAAGAAAAAGGTGCAGTGGTCTCTAAATTTTTTCCGGAGTTGTATATTATTAAATAATTCTACCAATTGCTGCTAGTTTACACTGTTGTAAACTAGTGTATATTAATGTATATTATTGCCATACTTGCCATAACTAAATGTTCAATAAGACTACCTAGATTGCTACTAGTTTCACAATTTTTTTAAAAACTGCTGCCAATATACAGTGTTAGGTATATTGTTGCTTTATTTTTTTTTGTTATTTTTTTGTCTGGCTATGTTTTTGCTTATATTCTTCTTAACTCTCACTACGTAATTTTCGGGTGCCATGTCACAAGAATTTCATTGCACAGGATGACACAGTGTTGTTTGGTGCATTTGACAAATAAACCTTGAAACTTGCAGCAGCAGAAATTGCAAAAAATATTATATTAGTTCATTTTGAATTAATCGGAGCACCCCCCCCCAAGTTGAATTCAAGACATTTCATTATTAAAAAAACACCCTCGCTTCCATTTCAGTAAGAGGTCTTAAACTAATAATTAAGGCTAAAAACACTTACATAAAAAAACATAGTTTATAGTCATTGCATTAGAAGAACTGTAATATACAGTACAGTACCAACATTCCAACCATAACCAACCATTCTGCTTCTATACAGATACATTTAAATATAGGGTAATGGTCAGAATTTTGGACCCACCTACTCATTCAAGGGTATTGCTTCATTTTAACTATTTTCCACCAGTATAGTAATAATGAAGATATCAAACCTAAAAAATAACATGTACAAAATCATGTAGTAAACAAAAACATGTTTCTTCAAAGTATCCCCCATGTGCATCATGACAACTTTGCCCACTCTTGGCATTCTCTCAAACAGCTTCATGGGGTATTCACCGGGAATAGTTTTCCGACAGTCTTGAAGGAGTTCCCACATATTCTGAGCACTTGTTGGCTAATTTCTCTTCATCCTGTGGTTCAACTCACCCCAAAACATCTCAATTCTGCTATGGTCGGGTGATTGTAGGGTCCAGATCATCTGATGCAGCCTGGAGGTGAGTTTTGGTTCATTGTCTTGTTGAGAAACAAACGATAGTCCCACTATCTGCAAACCAGATGGGATGGGATATTGCTGCAGAATGCTGTGGTAGTCATGCTGGTTGAGTGTGCCTTGAATTCTAAATAAATCACTGATCTCACCTGCAAAGTATCCCCACACCATCACACCTCCTTTTCCATGCTTCACTGTGAGAACCACACATGCGGAGATCATCCATTCACCCACTATGCGTCTCACAAGGACACAGTGGTTGGAACAAAAATCTCAAATTTGGACTTATCAGACAAAAGACAGATTTCCACTGGTCTAATGTTGATATCTTCTTATTGGTCTCTTCTTCTTATTGGTGTCTTTCAGTATTGGTTTCTTTGCAGCAATTTGACCATGAAGGCCATATTCATGCAGCCTCCACTGAAAAGTTGATGTTGAGATGTATCTTTTACTGAACTCTGTGATGCATTTATTTAGGCCGCAATCTGAGGTGCTGTTAATTGCCGAAGTCCGAGGCTGGTAACTCGAACTAATCCCCTGCGCAGAATTGGTTTGAGTTGGTCAATTCTTCATGAAAGTTAGTTTCATCATAACTCTGGATGGTTTTTGTGACTGCACTTGAAGAAACATTCAAAGTTCTTGAATGTTTCCAGACTGACTGCCCTTCATGTCTGAAATTAATGATGGACTGTTGTTTGACTTTGCATATTAATACTCTTCTTACCATAATATGGACAGACATAATGATGGTCTTTTGTGTACCAGCCCTACCTTGTCACAGCACAACTGATAACTGAAATGCATTCCAGGTGACTACCTTATTAAGCCAGTTGAGACAATGCAAACGGTGTGCAAAACTGTCCTCAAGGCAAAGGGTGACTACTTTGAACTATATTAATTGCTTTGATCTGTAACAACTTTTCGGTTGCTACAGGATTCCACATATGTCATGTCCTAGTTCTGATGTCTTTCACTATTATTCTACAATGTGGAAAATAATAAAACTAAAGAAATACACTAGAATGAGTAAAGTTCCAGTCAAACTTTTGACTGGAACTTTATATAATCAGTACTGAATAATTTAAAATATCTTGTTAGCAATTGAAAAATTTAAGTACAGTTAGCTGCAATTGAAAAGTCATTGTTCAGTTAGCATTCATTGTTAATTAATTAATGAGTCTAACTCATTAATTACTTGACAATTAAGGGTTATTCTAATCAAGTTCTGCTACAGAAAACATTAGTGTAAAAGATGAGCCTGCACCAACAATTTATGTCAAAACTTTGTTTTGGTTTTATAAACCAAAAAATGCTTATTAATTAGATTATTTATGTGATGTCCTCAAAACTTTGCTAAGATTATTTCAGCTGCTGGTGTCTTCAGGCATAAACAATGATTTATGAATTTATCTTGTTATTCTAACCTTGAATGAGTTCATTAGGTTAGCAACAATCTAGAACATTCCGAATTAAAATTCTATTCACTGCACACCATACCAGACCACACTTCATTTCATCTTGTCAAAACCTATACATCTGTATGTACTTCATTAATGCAACACTTCGACATGCCCTGACGTGTACACGCATGCCCTGACTGTTTCCTTTACCGGCTCCCAATTAGACCAATTCACTGTTTGAGGAGATTAATTGGTTCTGACTTATGATGATGGAGCGGCGTCTTATATAGAATTGAGACAGCTTCCCTATCTGTGGAGTTTAGAAAGACAACAATGTAGTTATGAGCAGCTGTTCACACCCACATTCTATGTGATGCATTGTATTGCCTCAGTTTCTTGCATTATAAATGTGCTTATAATACACATTAGAAGGGCGTAAGCACGGCGTGTTTGCCCAGTGAGAACATCTTTTCTCAAGGGTCCATGGACAGTGAAAAGTCACTGTGTAGCTCACAATACTCTCTGTACAATGTAATTCACATTTTGATTTGGGGAAGTATTTCATAATATTCAGAATATTGTTATTTTTCCATGATTTAATTTGGTTGCTGCACAATTTGGTAACATTTAACTTGTTCCCACAGTTAGCTACTGTAAATGCTTAAGAGAGAACCAAAGTCACAGCAATCCCTTCAGGAAAGGGATTTCACTGCATGTGGTTCCCTTGTCTCAGTGTATAAAAACCAATGGCAATCTTCTGATATTTGTACATGTGTTATCATCTTGTTGTAGCTTATTTAGTAGAGTATAGTGCTAGCATCGTCAGTGGCTCTGGGTTTGATTCCAGGGTCTACTAAGAAATTATATGCACTTACTAGTATGACACTAGTATATCTGCCAAGAAAGAAAGAAAATGGAGGTCTCTCATTGGTAGTTTAAAGTAGGCTGTACTAATGTTACATCCGGCAACACTGAAGAAACTTCACTGACAAGGAAGGTGTTCATTTGTTGTTATAGTAAATAAAGGCTCGTTGCAGATTGCTTTTGAATTTACATTAATTTTCAATCCTAGAATCTCAGCCTGTTCAGGCGTAATAAAAACCTATGGCTTCTTTTGAGTTTTTGAGGTGTCACAAATGTTGTATGATTTTAATAGACCAGTAACTACAGTACGGGAAAAAAAAATTTGATCCCCTGCTGATTTTGTACATTTGCCCACTAACAAAGAAATGATCAGTCTATAATTTTAATGGTAGGTTTATTTGAACAGTGAGAGTCAGAATAACAACAAAAAAATCCAGTAAAACTCATGTCAAAAATATTGTAAGTTGATTTGCATTTTAATGAGTGAAATAAGTATTCGACCCCTCTACAAAACATGACTTTGTATTTGGTGGCAAAACCCTTGTTGGCAATCACAGAGGTCAGACGTTTCTTGTAGTTGGCCACCAGGTTTGCACACATCTAAGGAGGGATTTTGTCCCACTCCTCTTTGCAGATCTTCTCCAAGTCATTAAGGTTTTGAGGCTGATGTTTGGCAACTCGAACCTTCAGCTCCCTCCACAGATTTTCTATGGGATTAAGGTCTGGAGACTGGCTAGGCCACTCCAGGACCTTAATGTGCTTCTTCTTGAGGCACTCCTTTGTTGCCTTGGCCGTGTGTTTTGGGTTATTGTCATGCTGGAATACCCATCCACAACCCATTTTCAATGCCTTGGCTGAGGGAAGGAGGTTCTCAACCAAGATTTGACGGTACATGGCCTTGTCCATCGTCCCTTTGATGCGGTGAAGTTGTCCTGTCCCCTTAGCAGAAAAACACCCCCAAAGCATAATGTTTCCACCTCCATGTTTGACGGTGGGGATGGTGTTCTTGGGGTCATAGGCAGCATTCCTCCTCCTCCAAACACGACAAGTTGAATTGATGCCAAAGAGCACGATTTTGGTCTCATCTGACCCCAACACTTTCACCCAGTTCTCCTCTGAATCATTCAGATGTTCATTGGCAAACTTCAGACAGGCCTGTACATGTGCTTTCTTGAGGAGGGGGACCTTGCGGACCCTGCAGGGTTTCAGTCCTTCACGGCGTAATGTGTTACCAATTGTTTTCTTGGTGACTATGGTCCTAGCTGCCTTGAGATCATTGACAAGATCCTCCTGTGTAGTTCTGGGCTGGTTCCTCACCGTTCTCATGATCATTGCAACTCCACGAGGTGAGATCTTGCATGGAGCCCCAGACCGAGGGAGATTGACAGTACTTTTGTGTTTCTTCCATTTGCAAATAATCACACCAACTGTTGTCAACTTCTCACCAAGCTGCTTGGTGATGGTCTTGTAGCCCATTCCAGCCTTGTGTAGGTCTACAATCTTGTCCCTGACATCCTTGGACAGCACTTTGGTCTTGGCCATGGTGGAGAGTTTGGAATCTGATTGATTGATTTCTTCTGTGGACAGGTGTCTTTTATACAGGTAACAAGCTGAGATTAGGAGCACCCCCTTTAAGAGTGTGCTCCTAATCTCAGCTTGTCATCTGTATAAAAGACACCTGGGAGCCAGAAATCTTTCTGATTGAGAGGGGATCAAATACTTATTTCACTCATTAAAATGCAAATCAATTTATAACATTTTTGATATGCGTTTTTTCTGGATTTTTTTTTTGTTTTTTTGTTATTCTGTCTCTCACTGTTCAAAGAAACCCACCATTAAAATTATAGACTGATCATTTCTTTGTCAGTGGGCAAACATACAAAATCAGCAGGGGATCAAATAATGTTTTCCCTCACTGTATAATATCTGGCAATGTAGGAGGTCTTTAGTCCATCTTATTTGCCAATCTGGGATGTGTATGCAAATGTCGTCAAATATATTTCTAATTTCACGATCACAGAAAGTCATTTTCCACAAACCTTGAGGGTAAAATTGCTGTTCTATAACAGGCTACCAAAATATTGTGAAGGCAATGAGTGACATCCACTTGTGTTTTTGCAAGGCTGTACTGTACCACCCCCTGGATGATCATTAGATTTGCAGTGTTACTCGTTCAACCCGACTGGTTGTTCAGTCATTTCACCCGAGTTGCTCTGTGCGTTTGAGAAGACAACATAACAATGCCGCTGACAGTGGTATGACTGTCTTGATGCATGATTTTGCCAATATCTCAAAAAGCTGTCTGTCTCATCCTGGCATGTTATTGTGGGCTTGTACCACGGAGATCACTATTCAAAATCTGAACAGTGATTTAAACATCGGATAGGCAGAAGGCAACATTTAGAAACACAGTTTTTGCAAACCAATTGCTAAAAGAAAGGGAAATTATGACTTGCTGCTTTTTATACTAGTGATCAAATTTAATAAATGGCTTGGCCACTCCGATTGTAAAGTGATTATCCTCTGATTCTTGAACAAATTCACTTCTAAGTCTCATAAGCCACCATAGCACAAAATTTCAGCTTGTTCTACTTCAGTGTTTGTAATCAATATAAATGTAAAAAAAAATATGTAAACAAATACCTCAAAAGATGGTTTAAATGCCTCAGCTTTTTAACAAAACACAGGTGGAGTGACCATTTCATTATTTTTCCAATTAAGAAACCCAGTTTTAAGGTTGTTCACATTGTACTGCATGCATGGAAATGTATTGATCTGCTTTTAATCAACTAAATACCACAAGATTGCATTGGACATGTTAAGCTCCAAACATACAATGTACGTGCAAGGCAACAACTAAAAGAAAATAATCAAAACACAAATAGAAGAATATGCTGGGCCTACAGTTTTCCACAGTCCACAAGAATAAGGTTGTTTCCATTAGAACTACACAGAGCACAGTATTGCCCAGAGGACTGTGTATATCCCATATGAAGTGTATAATGAAATATACTGGATATTGGCCCCATCCTGTTTCTCCCATTCTCACACAATCCTCTTGTAGCACTTTTAGCTTTGTACAGCATACGGCTTAGAGTGAGGCTGAAGGTTTCAGGCTGATATCCTTCAAGGTCATTCCAGATGCTGGTACTCTTCCATCACTGCTTTTGTGGGGATGTCTTTAGAGCTGAACAAGTGCACTTCCATGAATTTCACCATTATTTTTCATTGTTTCTAGGGATCATTTGGGATGTGTTTATTTGTGTTGTGTTTGTGTGTGTGTGTGTGTGTGTGTGTGTGTGTGTGTGTGTGTGTGTGTGTGTGTGTGTGTGTATGTGTGTGTGAATGTGTGTGTGAATGTGTCTGTGAGTAATGGTCAACAATAATATCCGTGACTGTGAACATTTTACATTTACTGTAATTATGTTATGCTGAAAGAATAATGCACTACGCTGTTATTGGAGATAGCAGGCTGAATAGATTTGTCTGGCTCTCTCACCATCTTGACAAGGATTGAGCTCTTAGCTTTTTATTACCATGGGAATATCAGTTGCAACCAAGCAGATATAATGTTTCTCTTGAAGAGTAGTTTCAGGGATACAAACATCTTAAAAATATTTTATTCAGAGTAAACATACAGGAACCATCTGACACGTATTTAGACAAATTTCAGCAATTTTTCAGTATACAAACTAAAGTAAGCACTTGGTTGTCATGTGGAATTGGTCCTAGTTGGTGCCAAGCCTTGTGATGTTCAGACTTGATGGTACAAATCTTTAGGGAGGTTCAGAGTAACCAAACAGTTTTACACAGAGCAGATTGACTTCAGTGAACACCATCCAGTTAAATGGAAAGCATATTTATACCCCAAATGGAAACATTCATCTCTTCCTGTTTCAACACTCCAGATTCCATTTTCCACATGTATTCATCATTTATGGATTTTAGTAAAACTCCTGTAACGCACAAATCTTAATTGAATCAACAGTGTTATAGTAATAACATACATATTTTAGTGTAACAAATTTTCTTAAAAAGTTTCTTCCAAAAACCCTTTAGTTTTTGGCAGTTTGACCCCACATAATTAATGTTTCCTTTCTGCAGAGCAGAACTGGGTTCAAAAACCATTTGACATATGCTCTGAAAGTTTTGATTGATTGATTGTTGTGATGTAAGGAAAAGATAGGTCCTCAAACTGCAATGCCCGCCTACCTTGCACTCCATACAGACTCAAGCAAATCTTATTTTTAAGAACACTCAGAGGTGAAATGAGGCAGTTGTGAGTCCCTGTTTTACGTTAACGACCAACCTTTCACTGGCCCTATTGTGAGAGCCTAATATCCAACAGGAAAAAGCATGGCAAGGGTTCAGCTAGCACATGTTGGAAGGTCAACACACACACACACACACACACACACACACACAGCTTCAATCAGAACACACACATGATCTCTCGCTGTAGCTTTATAGTGACACTGGTCTGCTGTTGACGTCGATTTAGACCTCACGTCCATAATTTCCATTTTTAGTTGACAGAGATTTAGCAGAACAGTTCATATTCTATTCACGTTCACATTAATAGTGACCATTGGCATATCACTTTACAATGTTGCTTCATTGTAGCTTCAATGCTCTTTGCAGCGCATGAACAACGAATGGGACAGCCATACTACATTCTGCCTCATCTGTTTCTCATCTGTGGCACCCAAATTGATATTGAATTGCCCCCCCAAAAACTAGAAAGGACATTATTCAAATTGTGGGGTACAAATTAGAAAGTCGAAAACAGCTTAACACTCTAGCTACCAACATTTTTATTGTTTATTTTTTTTAGTAGAGGCATGTTTGATTGTAACACAGAGGTGGTTCATTCATTCAAATATTTCTCGATTTTGTTATTTAATTTGTTCCTAAAAAAATCTAAATAATTAATATATTAATATATTTATGTATTAGTTTCTTTAAATGTTGAAAGTTTCTGTATACATGTGGATTAAAAACAAATTAAGTCCTTTCAGCATGAACCAAGGTGGCTCTGCAGACCCTAATATAAGTTATTCATATCACCAGAGGGTGAGGTGGCACCTTTATTAGGGATCTTAGAAATTCAGACATAATAGGCTGAAGGGACACTTAACTCAGATTTTACTTTTAAATATCCCTATTTACAAAATAAAAATTATTTGATTAGTTATTGTTTATTCAGAAACCCTTCATAAAGTTCAGCAAAAAAGTTGACCCTTCTTTCTCCCAAACATTGAGACTTGTACTGAGTTAGTGGTTTAGATTTTTACTGAGTTAGTGGTTTAGATTTGTACTGACAACTGCTGAAGGTAACATCACACTTAAATAGACACACTAATGAACTCAAAGCAGCAACATACTCAAAGTGCCCAAAGTGCGTTCCATACTCCAGAGACCAGGAGCGGGGAAGCTTGGAAAACAAGGAGTCATTGTGGGTGCTTGAAACAGACTCCCGTGATGGCACCGCTGTGACAATAACACATTTTTATTTGACTGTATTATATTTCTAATTCCTTTTAATCATTACTCTGTGTCTTAATTAATCTCTGTGTGTTCATTTTATTAAATCATTGTTCCTTGAAAAGCTCGGTTTGATAGTCTGGCCATTAGGAAATACAGTGCACCTATAAACAATATACATATACACAGCAATGATTCAACTGAAAATGCATTGAAATACCAGAATTATATGAACATATTGAAATATTCAAAATGTGTGTGAAATATTCTAAAAGTTGACTCCTAAAGAATTAGGATCGCTTTCAGAAGCTTCCTGTAACAGCCCATTCCACTCCTATTGTTTCACTAACAGAAATGCTAACAGTATAGTAGTAATAACAAGAAAAATAACTTAAAGTATTGCATTTGTACAGTGATTTTCTTAACAAAGAATGCATCTCAAAATAATTTAATGAAAAAATAAAACAGGAAGAACATTTTATTAACAAAATATAAATATTTATTAGTTAGAGGGAAATGGACAACAATGCCACAATACCAAAACAGCTGAGAAAGGTCTGTCTACAGAAACCCTTCCTATAGAGAAAAGTCTGTCTACAAAAACCCTTCCTATAGAGAAAAGTCTGTCTACA
>JACXGI010015360.1:0-17554 GCA_016801175.1 Esox masquinongy
TCTTAATATGTTTACCCGGTACAGCCAGAAGAGGACTGGTCACCCCTCTGAGCCTGGGTCCTCTCTAGGTTTCTTCCTAAATTTCGGCCTTCTTAGGGAGTTTTTCCTAGCCACTGAAATTCAACACTACTGTTGTTTGCTCCTTGGGGTTTTAAGGCCGGGTGTTTTGTAAAAGCACTTCGTGACAACTGCTGATGTACAAAGGGCTTTATAAATAAATTTGATTGATTGATATATTCTTCCAGATTTGAAAAAGGTTATTTAGAGAGGGGGGATTACTCTTCCAAAAACAAGTATCTATGAATGTCAATCCATGAACACAATTATAATCGTATACTTTCCTAAAATTAAATGTTGCTCAAAGTTCATTTTAAGTACTTTAAGAATAATTGAGTGCATCAAGAGTAATTGAGTGCATCTACTTAAAAAGATTGGAACACATTTGTAATTATAACATAGTGGATCTCCTTCAAATCCATTAATTTCGACTTTCCTTTCTGTTTTAGATTCAGCTTTTGTTTTTATTTAGACAACAAACAAATTATGTACAGCATATTTCAGTAGACCAACATTACATTCTGCTCACTTTTATTTATTATTATTGTTATCATCATCATTTTGTACTTTTGTTTTATTTTTGAAATTGGAAAACATTTAGGCATGTTATATATGCAGTGTCTCACAAAAGTGAGTACACCCCTCACATTTTTGCAAATATTTGATTATATCTTTTCATGTGACAACACTGAAGAAATGACACTTTGCTACAATGTAAAGTAGTGAGTGTACAGCTTGTATAATAATGTAAATTTGCTGTCCCCTCAAAATAATTCAACACAGCCATTAATCTATACCGCTGGCAATAAAAGTGAGTACACCCCTAAGTGAAAATGTCCAAATTGGGCCCAAAGTGTCAATATTTTATGTGGCCACCATTATTTTCCAGCACTGCCTTAACCCTCTTGGGCATGGAGTTCACCAGAGCTTCACAGGTTGCAACTGGAGTCCTCTTCCACTCCTCCATGACGACATCACAGAGCTGGTGGATGTTAGAGACCTTGCGCTCCTCCACCTTCCGTTTGAGGATGCCCCACAGATGCTCAATGGGGTTTAGGTCTGGAGACATGCTTGGCCAGCTTTTTTAGCAAGGTAGTGGTCGTCTTGGAGGTGTGTTTGGGGTCGTTATCATGTTGGAATACTGCCCTGCGGCCCAGTCTCCGAATGGAGGGGATCATGCTCTGCGTCAGTATGTCACAATACATGTTGGCATTCATGGTTCCCTCAACGAACTGTAGCTCCCCAGTGCCGGCAGCACTCATGCAGCCCCAGACCATGACACTCCCACCACCATGCTTAACTGTAGGCAAGACACACTTGTCTTTGTACTCCTCACCTGGTTGCCACCACACACGCTTGACACCATCTGAACCAAATAAGTTTATCTTGGTCTCATCAGACCACAGGACCAGGTTCCAGTAATCCATGTCATAGTCTGCTTGTCTTCAGCAAACTGTTTGCGGGCTTTCTTGTGCATCATCTTTAGAAGAGGCTTCCTTCTGGGACGACAGCCACGCAGACCAATTTGATGCAGTGTGTGGCGTATAGTCTGAGCACAGACAGGCTGACCTCCCACCCCTTCAACCTCTGCAGCAATGCTGGCAGCACTCATACGTCTATTTCCCAAAGACAACCTCTGGATATGACGCTGAGCATGTGCACTCAACTTCTTTGGTCGACCATGGCGAGACCTGTTCTGAGTGGAACCTGTCCTGTTAAACCACTGTATGGTCTTGGCCACCGTGCTGCAGCTCAGTTTCAGGGTCTTGGCAATCTTCTTATAGCCTAGGCCATCTTTATGTAGAGCAACAATTCTTTTTTTCAGATCCTCAGAGAGTTCTTTGCCATGAGGTACCATGCTGAACTTCCAGTGACCAATATGAGGGAGTGTGAGAGCGATAACACCAAATTTAAGACACCTGCTCCCCATTCACACCTGAGACCTTGTAACACTAACAAGTCACATGACACCGGGGAGGGGAAAATGGCTAATTGGGCCCAATTTGGACATTTTCACTTAGGTGTGTACTCACTTTTGTTGCCAGCGCTTTAGACATTAATGGCTGTGTTGAGTTATTTTGAGGGGACAGCAAATTTACACTATTATACAAGCTGTACACTCACTACTTTACATTGTAGCAAAGTGTCATTTCTTCAGTGTTGTCACATGAAAAGATATAATCAAATATTTGCAAAAATGTGAGGGGTGTACTCACTTTTGTGAGACACTGCATATATACAGCTCTGGAAAAAAATGAGACCACTGCAACTTTTTCTTTCATTTCCAAAAAAGTTGAAAAGGAAAGTTTTGAGTGAGGAACAGAAGCGTTCCATTTGCAGTGGTCCCTTAATTTTAACCCTTCTATTTCTAACTCAAAACCTCTCTTTTTGACTTTTTTGGAAAGGAAAGAAAAAGGTGCAGTGGTCTCTTAATTTTTTCCACAGCTGTATATCAGTTGACCAGTATTGCATTACTTTCTATTTACTGACTTTGCAGATAATTTTCACCCTTGCATCAAAAGAGAACAGTTTTATCCCACCCCTATCATGTCAAACTTTAGTCCATTTAAGTGACTTCAGAGGCAATTAGAAGAAAAGCTCTGCTACTAACTTCTCATTAAGCATTTTCATAAGAGATATGTTGGCTTCATTGTGGCCACGTCAAAGCCTAATAAGACTGAGTGATTAATAAATCTGACCTTCACAAATCAGTTGTCACAATATGCAGATTTGCTTGTTTTCTACACACAGCTTTGGCTGTCTCTACTACTAGAAGAACAGCAAGGAGGTTGCCGGAAAAGGGGAGTCATGCAAGGTGCAACAACAAACATAAGCATCTGTATGGGCTTACAGTACACTGACTGGCAAAACATGGAAGAGATTACCAGTTGTCTGTGTAATGGTCAGCTAGCTGACCTTAATCCACTCACTAATTCAACATCACTTGAGAAAAAACAAACAGAACATTTTGTTACCTTTCAACCTTCACAAATATGCATGAATAAAAAATGGAGGTCTGTAAGTTCTGAACCAAACGTAGAAAGAGAAATAAACCTTGACATGGTGCAGCAAGTGTTAGTTATATGCTCAACAAGTAATACAGGCTTGAGCCACGCAGTCCTCACAAAAAATGTAGCCTAACCAAGTACAAAACTATTTATTGTAATAGTTGTGTAATAATGCATATAGATGTCTAAATAAAGACAAGGAAAAATAAATACAGTCACATAGTTATTACAGATTTATGATCATCACTGCCCGCTATCGTTTATTAATTGTGTTAACATTCCCAGATGTTTTTGTCTGTTTTCTTATTTAGTGCAATTTAAACTGAAACAGTGCATACTCCTGAAATGCTGAAGAATTTGATAAAACAAAACCTTTGTTTTCCCATGGACATTATACTATCATTCTTACAACACCATGGAAACAAAAACTGTAGTACCTTGCTTTTTATCTCCAATCTGGCAACCCCAGCAAAATGTCTCACACATGTTCATAGTAGCCTTCAAGTAAATATACCACTGCAGCTTCAGAGCCTATGCATAAACAACATTAAGTATCACTACCACTTCAAAGTAATGTGACTGAGTAAATTAAACAATGCTGTCAAAATACATGTTACATTACCGAAGACTGAAAAAACATATTTTTTGATTTCTTTAATATATTTTCTCCCAAAATAAGTGGCAGAATGTATTTTTTGCACCAATCATATCAGACAAATGATTTGGCAGTAACATCACATGAATCAGGTCTCACAAAATTGCACAAAAATCATACGCAATCTGTGACATTACTTTTGGTTTGTTTTTCTGTGAACTGAGTGAGACTGGAGTGGCACCGAAATGGAACTTTACTGATGAGAAAGAAGAGAGCAGACTTAACCACTATTGCTGAACTGCTTGAAGTGTTCAGTGAAAACAAGTGACTTTGTTATAACCTACACGACCACTATCACTTAACCTGCAATAACAAAACGTTCCGCGTATCTTATGTTGTAAACAGGAACCAAGGAATCCTAGCTGAACACTGTAAATCAAAAACTTTTTATTAAGCAACAAAGATTCTAATAACAAGAAGTAGTTGTAGGACAATGTCTCTATCACAGATCACCATCAGTAATGTATATCACTGAATCTGATAGGCAAAGTTTTCACAAGGCAAAGTTTTCATCAAAGCAAACAATACTGGAGCCAAGTTGGGACTCTAAAAGTGTTATTATTCTTAGTAAGTAAATATATAGGGGTTGAAACAGGCAAAGATAATAGATTACAGTCAGTCAATTTAATTACATTTTCATTATTTCATGAATTTAAACAAATTTTTGCAACAATATCTCAACGATGGGTGAAATGCTAGTTAATATGAGGTTAACTTATAAACAATCAGACCTTGTGATCATCTAGTTGGTGTCCTCCCTTCAAATTTTAAGCTTAGATAGTTCAGTTACTCACTGAGTAATTTATACTGTCAAAAACTGACCTAAAGTGTCTCTGCTTGGCACTCAGCATTATGGAGATAGATTGGGGATAAGACCCTGCAATAGACTAGCATTCAGTCCAGGGGGTGTACTAGCACGTCTGGCTGCCTCACATTAGAAACACATGCAAACTCCTATGAGCCAATTAAGTTCACACAAACAAAAGCATGTGCAAAGCTACCCTCTAATTTACTTTGGCTAGTGTTTCATTGCAGCCTTACTGAAAATAAAACATGTTCTGTCCTTCAGCTGTTTTTCTCTATTAATGATCGGTTTTGTCATGTCTGTTTTGTGTGGACTCCTGAAATAGTCCCTGCTGGGAATTCTAATAAATATGATGACATGATATTGAAGGAGAAGAGCAAGCGGATGGGCTTCCTTTCTCTTTTGGGGATTTCTTGATGGAGCCATGATCAAATGACACATGACAACTAGCAGTTTTGGTAAATAATGTCCCACTAGGGACAATCTCAAATACTATTTCTATTTTTCCCTCCCTCTATCACACTGTCAAAATATATACACTACTGTTCCTGTAACGGTGGCGGAGGAGAGGGACCAGGCGCAGGCAGAACGCAGGTAACGTTGGTCTTTTAATGTAAACAAAAAACACCGGGTACAAAGTAAACTTCAATGAACGAAAAGGGGCTGACTTAAAACAGAAAAACAGAAGGCACTCACCGGTTACGCGTGGGCATGCAAACAACAGCAACAACACAACAATGACCGAACAAATGTGGGGAGCAGAGGGGAAACATTTGAACACATACTAATGAAACGATTGGGGCCTGGTGTGAAAGATTGCAGACATGTGACACGAAACAAGTCCGGGATGTGTTTGTGAGTGACGGGAACAGGGGATGCACGGCACGGTGGCGCTGAACCTCACCGTACCGTGACAGTTCCAAAGTTTGGGGTCACTTAGAAATTAACTTGTTTTTGTCCATTAAAATACCATCAAATTGATCAGAATTACAATACACACATTGTAAAATGTTGCAAATTACTATTGTAGCTGGAAACAGCTGATTTTTAATGGAATATCTATATAAGTGTACAGAAGCCCTGTGGCGTTGGACCCGGGGGAAAAGGTACTAAGGTACTAAGTTCAGTGAGGGAAAAAAGTATTTGATCCCGTGCTGATTTTGTACGTTTGCCCACTGACAAAGAAATGATCAGTCTATAATTCTAATGGTAGGTTTATTTGAACAGTGAGAGACAGAATAACAACAAAAAAATCCAGTAAAACACATGTCAAAAATGTTATAAATTCATTTGCATTTTAATGAGTGAAATAAGTATTCGACCCCTCTGCAAAACATGACTTAGTACTTGGTGGCAAAACCCTTATTGGCAATCACAGAGGTCAGACGTTTCTTTATGTTGGCCACCAGGTTTGCACACATCTCAGGAGGGATTTTGTCCCACTCCTCTTTGCAGAGCTTCTCCAAGTCATTATGGTTTCAAGGCTGACATTTGGCAACTCGAACCTTCAGCTCCCTCCACAGATTTTCTATGGGATTAAGGTCTGGAGACTGGCTAGGCCACTCCAGGACCTTAATGTGTTTCTTCTTGAGCCACTCCTTTGTTGCCTTGGCCGTGTGTTTTGGGTCATTGTCATGCTGGAATATCCATCCACGACCCATTTTCAATGCCCTGGCTGAGGGAATGTGGTTCTCACCCAAGATTTGACGGTACATGGCCCCGTCCATCGTCCCTTTGATGCGGTGAAGTTGTCCTGTCCCCTTAGCAGAAAAACACCCCCAAAGAATAATGTTTCCACCTCCATGTTTGACGGTGGGGATGGTGTTCTCGGGGTCATAGGCAGCATTCCTCCTCTTACAAATACGGCGAGTTGAGTTGATGCCAAAGAGCTCGATTTTGGTCTCATCTGACCACAACACTTTCACCCAGTTCTCCTCTGAATCATTCAGATGTTCATTGGCAAACTTCAGATGGGTCTGTACATGTGCTTTCTTGAGCAGGGGGACCTTGCGGGTGCTGCAGGATTTCAGTCCTACGCCGTAGTGTGTTACCAATTGTTTTCTTGGTGACTATGGTCCCAGCTGCCTTGAGATCATTGACAAGATCCTCCCCTGTAGTTCTGGGCTGATTACTCACCGTTCTCATGATCATTGCTCATGATCGAGGTGAGATCTTGATCGAGGTGAGATCTTGCATGGAGCCCCAGACCGAGGGAGATTGACAGTTCTTTTGTGTTTCTTCCATTTGCGAATAATCGCACCAACTGTTGTTACCTTCTAACCAAGCTGCTTGGCGATGGTCTTGTAGCCCATTCCAGCCTTGTGTAGGTCTACAATCTTGTCCCTGACATCCTTGGACAGCTCTTTGGTCTTGGCCAGGGTGGAGAGTTTGGAATCTGATTGATTGCTTCTGTGGACAGGTGTCTTTTATACAGGTAACAAGCTGAGATTAGTAGCGCTCCCTTTAAGAGTGTGCTCCTAATCTCAGCTCGTTACCTGTATAAAAGACACCTGGGAGCCAGAAATCTTTCTGATTGAGAGGGGATCAAATACTTATTTCACTCATTAAAATGCAAATCAATTTATAACATTTTTGACATGCGTTTTTCTGGATTTTTTTGTTATTCTGTCTCTCCCTGTTCAAATAAACCTACCATTAAAATTATAGACTGATCATTTCTTTTTCAGTGGGCAAACCTACAAAATCAGCAGGGGATCAAATACTTTTTTCCCTTACTGTATATAGGGCCCTAATGTGTAGAGGGTACCTCAAAAATTTTGCATCTTGAATGAAGAGGGAGGGGGCCCTCAGAGACCGCCTATGCACAGGGCCCAGAATTTTGTGCTACACCCCTGCAGAGGCCCATTATCAGTTACCATCAGTCCTGTGTTCCAACGGCATGTTGTGTTTGCTCATCCAAGTTAATCATTTCAAAGGCTAATTGATCATTAGAAAACCCTTTTGCAATTATGTTAGCAAAGCTGAAAACTGCTGTGTTGATTAAAGAAGCAATAAAACTTCCCTTCTTTAGACTAGTTGAGTATCTGGAGCATGAGCAATTGTGGGTTTGATTTTAGGCTCAAATGGCCAGAAACAAAGAACTTTCTTCTGGAACGTGGCTGTCTATTCTTGTTCTGAGAAATGAAAGCTATTCCATTCGAGAAATTGCCAAGAAACTGAAGGTTTCGTACAACACTGTGTACTACTACTGTGTACTTCTACCTTCACAGAACAGCGCAAACTGGCTGTAACTAGAATAGAAAAAGGAATTGGAGGCCCCAGTGCAGAAGACAAATACTTTAGAATGTCTAGCTAGAGAAACAGACGCCTCACAGATCCTCAAATAGCAGCTTTATTAAATAGTAACCGCAAAACACTAGTCCTAATGTCAACAGTGAAGAGGTGACTCCGGGATGCTGGCCTTCTAGGCAGAGTTGCCATGAAAAAGCCGTATCTCAGACTGGCCAATAAAAAGAAAAGACTAAGATGGGCAAAAGAACACAGACAGAGGCAGAGTGGAAAAAAGTGTTATGGACAGACAAGTATATGTTTGAGGTGTTCGTATCACAAAGAACATTTGTGAGACGCAGACCAAATGAAAAGATGCTGGGGGAGTGCTTGATGCCATTTGTAAAGCATGGTAGAGGTGATGTGAGGGTCTGGGGGTACTTTGGTCGGGGTAAAGTGGGTGATTTGTACGGGGCAAAAGGGATCTTGAAGAAAGAAGGCTATCATTCCATTTTGCAATGCCATTTCATATCCTATGGATGGCATTTGATTGGAGCCAATTTCCTCCTACAACAGGACAATGACCCAAAGCACAGCTCCAAACTATGCAAGAACTACTTAAGGAAGAAGCAGTCAGTTGGTATTCTGTCTATAATGGAATGGCCAGCACAGTCACCGGATCTCAACCCTATTGTGGGAGCAGCTTGACTGTATGGTATAAGTGCCCATCAAGCATGGGGTGAAATATTTTCAAATTACCACACCTAATGAAAACTAGAATGCCAAATGTCTGCAAGGCTATAATTGCTGCAAAAGGAGGATTCTTTGACGGAAGCAACGTTTGAAGGACGCAATTGTTATTTCAATTAAAAATCATTATTTGTAACCATGTCAATTACTATAATTTCCTATTAATATTGCCTTATTTCCTATTCAAACTCATTTCATGTATGTTTTCATGGAAAACAAGGACGTTTCTAAGTGACTCCAAACTTTTGAACAGTAGTGCATGTTTTGTCAGACCAGAACGATTTCAGTACGTCATAATCATGTAGCCGTCTGCAAAAATGTGTTGACTTGCCTCTCACTCACTGTAGCCAAAAGGTTAACTAAATATCAAACCTAGTTGGCTACAGTATTGTTAGCTACCCCATTATACTGCTGTAGTAGATAGCTTGCACCATGCACAATATGTCCTCCTGCAAACACCTCTTAGCAAATATCTTTCTATACTGAAATACTGTATACCAGATATAGTAGCTATGGCACTGTCTCTGAACCACTGCACTTAAAAAGGAGAACAGCAGTCCCATTCAGCTCAAACAAGTTCTTCTGTTACCAAAGTCCCTACCATAATGTCTGCAACGAGACACTTGTGAATTCATTTGCCATCTGTCACAGTTTATGCAATCACTAGGAGGAAATGCGCATAAGTATTCAGACGCTGCCATGTTGATGTGCATTTCATGACATGACAATCCAAATTCAGCTCAGATGCGTCCTGTGTCCTTTGATCATTTTTAATCAGTCTTGAGCTTGATTGGAGGCCACCTGCGGCAAATTAAATTGGTTGAACCTCTCTATGTACGGCCTAAACTGTCTAAAACCTGACTAATACAAGGGATTGTAACAACCACTCCTAAGCTATTAATCTAGTGTGACTAAACAAATGTGTATACTGTGTGCAGGTATGTACACTAGGGATCGGATGAATGAACGCGAAGCTCCGAAACACCATTCAGTTTTCCAAGCTCTACTGTTTCGATGCAGTGTACCAGAAGTTCGTTTCAATGTACAACACCACATGACCAATGACGTTTGAAGTTTCAGACGTCACAAAATCACCTTCGAGTTCCAACCGGGCCCGACAGTTTTCATTTTCGGAATGGCTGTTTTGGAACTGCATGCGTAAAAGGTTAATGAAATCCAGTCACTTCGAGGGTTGTCAGTAGGAGTTTGAGACACGCATGCGAATGGAAATTAGAGAGCAGCATTTGAAAGAGCAAGTTAGTCAAGAGTCATAAAATGGAGCTAGTTATTTGATAGTAGTCATAGAACAGTAATTAGAGTCATACAAGGGAGTAGTTTAGTGTTGGTTAGCTATTATTTGAGAGTCATACAAACAAGTAGGTAGAGAGGTAGACAAGATAATTATTAGGAGTGTTGCATAGCTAGGTTCTTGGAAAGGGTAATAGGATTGTGTATTAGAGAGCAATGGATAATGTGTGTATGACAGTGTTCATTTCTTCAACAAAGTAGTGACGAAAATATTCATTAAATATCTATTTTTCAGTGGCAGTTGACACGATGATAATTGACTGAATAGGAACAGAAAAAACAAGAAGCACTTTTCATTTTGGTTGACAAAAACAAGACTAGATAAAATTATCTTTGTGACAATAGTCTTGTTTAACTACCATTGTTGGAAAGGAGGATTTTGGAAAGAGATGTTCTCTGTGTTTTTTTTTCATAATGTGTTTTCAGATGTCATCAAAAGACTTGTGAAAGCACATCATCCCAATATATACACACAGGCAAAGACCATGATGTGGTGCCTAGAGACGTGGGTGTACCTTAATTTGTTAACTATCAAAACGTTTTTTGAATCTTCTGTTCTCCCCTCTTTCTTACATTTCTTACAAACTGATATTTCCATCCATGTGAATTAAACTGTGCGAACAATAACGCGTGTGCAATATGCATTTTCCACTGGCTAATTACATATCGGAAATGTCATGCTTCTATAATGTGCACAACACTGCGCTTAAAATATTAATTAATAGGCCTAATTGTACGCAATATCAACATTGTAAGCAAAACATTATGATACGTCCCATTAGCCTTATTTGATATGGTGATATGTTTAGGCTACTATAGTTTTATGAGGCAATAACTGGGATTTGTCTAAAATGTGACTTAAACATAAGGGCAATTTGTTGACTATGATGGCTCAATCATCATTCAAATTGTATGAATGTGACTGGAACTGAAATATATTTTAGTATAATATCACGTGATCGATGACGTCCGAAACTTCGTTTGACCGAGTTCTTTTGAAACCGGAAAGCAACACCCCACAAAACACAAATGACCAAATACCAAATCTACGCGTCAAATACTGTGGCGCAACCTTACTATTCCAGACTGCTGTTTACATTATCACAGGCTTGATTCTTTCTCTTGCGGGTAATACAATTTTGTTGAACGCAACATGTCAGCCTTTCTTCCTCCACAAATTCCTGTTTTATTGAGGTTACCCTTTTCAATAGTCTTCATTATTCATTGATCCCTACCATTACTTTGAATCAGTGACGCTGACAGGGTGGGACAACCGTGAATGTTGTCCTGGGCCCATGCCTGGGGGGGGCCATTTCGTTGGCTTAAATTTAATTATTAATTAGTCTGTCCATGTTAGTATTCAGTACTATCAAGAAAGTCACACAGTTATTAAACAGAAGAATTGCATTGATGAAGGGGTTCGTGTTTTTTCTCTTTGCTGTTTTTTTATTCAGTGTTATGATTCAACCTTTTTCTGTAAAAATGGTTTGTTTTACCAACAGCCAATCAGTGATACCCTAACACCTAAACACAATCAGAGTGATACCCTAACCCCAGCGCCAACACAACGTTGTTGTCCATAGGGAGTGAAGTTCACTTACTGTTAGAAAATATAATGGCAGCTTAAGACCAGGACAACAAACTGTCAATTCCTTCCTTGTCTACTACAGCATACACTTTTAAAATGGTAAAGAAGCGAAAGAAGACGTAGACCAACTCTCTATAACTAGCAACCAGGAACCCTAAGCTAACATTAGCAAGGCTAAGAAAAAGTCAAACTCTGAGTTAGCGCTTTTTTTGGAACCGGTACAGTGGATATAAAGAGTGTACACACCCCTGTTAAAATGCCAGGTTTTTGTGATGTAAAAGAATGAGACAAAGATAAATCATATCAGAACTTTCAAAGAAAAACATCCAAGCCCGGCTGAAGTTTGCAAAAACAAACATCAGTGCTGTAATAAAATCTGTAATAAAAGGTGTTTCAACAAAGTATTAGTTTAAGGGTGTGCACACTTATGCAACCAGGTTATTGTGAGTTTTTAAAAAAATGTTTCCCCCTCAAAGATTTCAGTTTGTTTTTCAATTGAATTGTTCACGTTATAGGTCACATTAAAGGTGGAAAACGTTCTGACATGATTTATCTTTGTCTCATTCTTTTACATCACAAGATCCTGGCATTTTAACAGGGGTGTGTAGACTTTTTATATCCACTGTAATTCTATTTGTCATACTTTTTTTCTGAACTTTATTCTATATCGGGCATCAGTGCATAACTGCTTTCTGGCCAGTGAGTAATTGCAAAATGCTGTAATTGTTTTTGTTTACTGAAAAAATCCTACCTAGCGCAGCTTTAAGGAAGAAAAAGAAAATTAACCAACATAAATTTGTTTAACTACAGTAGCTATCTGGCAAAAACATTGTCACCATGCAATCAAAGCAAGGAGCACAGAAATGGAAGGACAAATCTAAAAGTGAACAGGAAAATGGGTAGCAGTTCAATAATATCTGATTGTGACTTAGTAGGTTATGAATTGAAAAGATGTGACACAGCCTAATAAATTGCCTGTGTTGAAAACAAGGTGATTTCAATGTGGCCCAGTTATGAATTAAAACATTGAACAATAAAACATTTATGACCTGTTTTTTGGACAGTAATATCATCATTATTTATGTATTTTTGGACTGTGGTTTGGGTACTAAATGTTCCATGTCAAATATGTCGTATTACATTTTGTTCAGCAGATGTCCCTGCTGTGTACTGTGTCGAAAAGCTTCAAGCAATGAAGCGTTTTTTTCAAAACATTCCCCAATGGTTCAGAAAGCCTCAGTTTCCCATCCCCAATGTACACCCATGTGCCTCTCACTTAACACTATTTCCCCTGATGCACCCAGCTCTGACTGGCCCGGACCGGAAGACTAATGACAGGTGGGAAACCCAGCGTCCAATCACCCTCCTGCACCTGTAGGCAATTTACACAGGCACACAGGTAGAACAGCACGGGTGTGTTACAGGGAGCATCGTGCTATGGAGATGCTTCTCATCAGCAGGGACTGGGAGACTGGTGAGGACTGAGGGAAGGATGAACAGAGCAAATTTCAAATAGCTCCTTGAAGGAAACCTAATACCAGACACACAATCCAGGTGTGCAAATCTTATATAGGCATACCCAAGAAATATTAAAGTTGTGATTGTATTTGTCGCTCATGCATTTCAGTGACATTTCCAAAGTTTCGGTAGAGGTCCATCAAACTCTTTAATGTATCTATTCATCTATTCATGGAATTTTTTGCAAGCTAATGTTCGCATTGCTATAGTACATTTTCTGACTGACTGCGAGCTAATGACAACATTGCCATTCCTTGAAAGTAAATTAAATTTAATGGCAAATTTTTCTACTACTTTACTTCTTCTACAACTGAATTATATTTCCAAGCTCTAATAGTGTAATTCCAAAGAAAAACTAATATGCTCCCATTTAACTTTTGACAATCAATGTGGCTGTGGCACCTCTAGAATCTTGATGTCCTTAACCATGCTCCAGAATCTAAAGTGTTTTGTGTCACACCATCCAGTCTGAACCTTAGAAGCTACAGAAACTGTTACTTTACTTGGCAATGGCAAAGCACTTTGGATTTTCTGATGTTCTAATGTAGCTTTGCAACATTTATTGTAGAATGGATATACAGTACGTAACCATTATCTGTAATGTCCAAAAGAGTAATGAGCTTTTAATGCTTATTAATATAGAGAGATGTGTTTGCCTTTGATTTATTCCATTCATTATATTGAGAGAATATGTAGTGGACATAAAAGGACAGTTTCAGAGATGGCCAAGGTCCCAAAGGAGTCCTTACTGTAAGGCTAGTTCTGAATACTTAATAGAGAGCATAGGTTTAATAAATGTTGGTTTTTTGTCATTTGGCTGTAAAACGTCTGTTACAAAATATTTGTTTAGTACAACTCACAAACAACATGTGAATTTGTAGATAGAACAGTGTGGAAAGAAGCAGAATAGCTTGGCCTGGATAGGAAAAAGCTTTCTGTATTTTTCAAAACTCCCAAATTCATTGGAAGTTGTTGCTTTAAATCAGGGTCAAAGATACATTCAATAAATATAATGAAATTCAGGAAGGGAATGTGGTAAAAAAGTTGGGGTTGAAACATTTTATAAGAATTATTCCTTATCCTATGAAACACTCTTACAGTAAGTGCCAACAATTTACCCGGTTGTGAACCCAGCTAGCACAGCAGCTAAAATATGTTTGTTGAACCGGCATACCTGAATAAGTGCTCTCCACTGGGGTTCATGGAGCTCAGGTAAGCCAAGCTGGGAGATGAAGGCAGTTTGCTGTGTGCACTCCCTCGTCCCCACTTTCCTACAGAGAACTCTGGCTCGGGCAGTGATTTTTAGCCCTGTCACTCCTGCCAGCAGGCACCTGTGGCCTCGCATGGACAAGAAAACAGCTGTAGAGGGAAATGTGACATGTTTGGTTCATGTAGCTCACAATAAATACAGCTCCGGAAAAAATTTTGAGACCACTGCACCTTTTTATTTCTTTTCCAAAAAAGGAAAGTTTAGAGTGAGGAACAGAAGCGTTCAATTTGCAGTGGTCTCTTAATTTTAACACTTCTGTTCCTCACTCTAAACCTTCCTTTTCGACTTTTTTGGAAAGGAAAGAAAAAGGTGCAGTGGTCTCTTCATTTTTTCCAGAGCTGTATGTTGTCTTACTTGTTTAATGCCATGAAGTGTAAAAAGAGGGTTATCATGCAGATATTATTTACATTCAACGCTACCTTTTACATCTATTCAGCATTGACTAATGATTCAATATAATTATCCAGGACCAATTCATCAACCCGAGTTGCAAAAGATATATCAGTGCCCTGCCAACATTTGGACCACTGAGTAGAAAAGCATTATCAGCAGATATCAATGTGTATGCCTAAGCTCTCAGATGATGCCTCAATTGCCTGAGAGCAATGATGCAGTATGTTTTGAAAGCAAGCATTTTGTGTATCAGATGAGCGTTGTATCAGCAGGTAGTAGATAAGTCGTTCCACAAAATGAGTTCCTTTGGCATCCTTTATATATATTTACAGTCGATATAAAAAGTCTACACACCCCTGTTAAAAATGTCAGGTTCTTGTGATGTAAAAGAATGAGACAGATAAATCATGTCAGAACTTTTCCACCTTTAATGTGACCTATAACATAAATAATTCAATTGAAAAACAAACTGAAATCTTTGAGGGGGAAAACCCTTAAACTAATACTTTGTTGAAGCACCTGTTAATTTTATTACAGCACTCAATCTTTTTGGGTAGGAGTCTATTGGCATGGCACATCTTGACGTGGCAATATTTGCCCACTCTTCTTTGCAAAAGCACTCCAAATCTGTCAGATTGCAAGGACATCTCCTGTGCACAGCCCTCTTCAGATCACCCCACAGATGTTCAATTGGATTCAGGTCTGGGCTCTGGCTGGGCCATTCCAAAACGTTAATCTTCTTCTGGTGAAGCCATGCTTTTGTGGATTTGGATGTGTGCTTTAGGTTGTTGTCGTGCTGAAAGGTGAACTTCCTCTTCATCTTCAGCTTTCTAACGGACGCCTGAAGGTTTTGTGCCAAAATTGCCTGGTATTTGGAACTGTTCATAATTCCCTCCACCCTGACTAATGCCCCGGTTCCAGCTGAAGAAAAACAGCTCCAAAGCATGATGCTGCCACCACCATGCTTCACTGTGTGTATGGTGTTCTTTGGGTGATGTGCAGTGTTGTTTTTGCACCAAACACCTTTTGGAATTATGGCCAAAAAGTTCAACCTTGATTTCATCAGACCATAACACATTTTCCCACGTGCTTTTGGGGGACTTGATGTTTGTTTTTTTCAAAGAAAAACATCAGCCGGGCTTGGATGTTTTTCTTTGTAAGAAAAGGCTTTCGTCTTGCCACCCTACCCCATAGCCCATTCATATGAAGAGTACGGGAGATTGTTGTCACATGTAGCACACAGCCAGTACTTGCCAGAAATTCCTGCAGTTCCTTTAATGTTGTTGTAGGCCTCTTGGAAGCCTCCCTGACCAGTTTTCTTCTCGTCTTTTCATCAATTTTGGAGGGATGTCCAGTTCTTGGTAATGTCTCTGTTGTGCCATATTTTCTCCACTTAATTTTGACTGTCTTCACTATGTTCCATGGCATATCTAATACTTTGGAATTTCTTTTGTACCCTTCTCCTGACTGATATCTTTCAACAATGAGATCCCTCTGATGCTTTGGAAGCTCTCCGCGGACCATGGCTTTTGCTCTGAGATGCAACTAAGAAAATGTCAGGAAAATCCTACTAGAACAGCTGAACTTTATTTGTGATTAATCAGAGTCACTTTAAATGATGGCAGGTGTGTAATGTCTTCTATTTAACATGAGTTTGAATGTGATTGGTTAATTCTGAACACAGCCACATCCCCAGTTATAAGAGGGTGTGCACACTTATGCAACCAGGTTATTGTAAGGTTTAAATTTTTTATTTTTCCCCTTCGAAGATTTCAGTTTGTTTTTCAACTGAATTGTTCACATTATAGGTCACATTAAAAGTGGAAAAAGTTCTGACATGATTTATCTTTGTCTTATTCTTTTACATCACAAAAACCTGGCATTTTCACAGGGGTGTGTAGACTTTTTATATCCACTGTATATATATATATACCGATCAGCCATAACATTATGACCACTGACAGGTGAAGTTATCATTGTTAACACTGATAATCTCGTTATCATGGCATCTGTCATTGGGTGGGATTTATTCAGTAGCAAGTTAATATTCTGTCCTCAAAGTTGATGTGTTAGAATCAGGAAAAATGGGCAAGCGTAAGGATCTGAGCATGTTTGACAAGGGCCAAATTGTGATGGCTAGACGACTGGGTCAGAGCATAAAACTCCAAAACTGCAGCCCTTGTGGGGTGTTCCCGGTCTTCAGTGGTCAGTACCTATCAAAAGGGGTTCAAGGAAGGAGAAGCGGTGAACCGGCGACAGGGTCACTTTGCCACGTACCACCTACCTGAGCATCGTGGCACCATGTGCACCCTTTCATGGAAACGGTATTCCCTGATGGCATTGGCCTCTTTCAGCAGGATAGTGCGCCCTACCACAAAGGAACACAACAAGTTCAAGGTGTTGACTTGGCCTCCAAATTCCTTAGATCTCAATCCAATTGAGCATCTGTAGGATGTGCTTGACAAACAGGTCTGATCCATGGAAGCCCCACCTCACAACTTACAGGACATAAAGGATCCGCTGCTAGATGCCAGATACCACAACACACCTTCAGAGGTCTAGTGGAGTCCATGTTTTGATGGGTCAGGGCTGTTTTGGCGCAAAAGGGGGACCTACACAATATCAGGCAGGTGGTCATAATGTTATGGCTGATCGGTGTATATATATATATATATATATATATATATATATATATATATATACACAGGTGCTGGTCATATAATTACAATATCATTAAAAAGTTGATTTATTTCAGTAATTCCATTCAAAAAGTGTAACTTGTATAATGTATACATTCATTCCACACAGACTGATATATTTCAAGTGTTTATTCCTTTTAATTTTGATGATTATAACTGACAACTAATGAAAACCCCAAATTCAGTATCTCAGAAAATTTGAATATTGTGAAAAGGTTCAATATTGAAGACACCTGGTGCCACACTCTAATCAGCTAATTAACTCAAAACACCTG
>JACXGI010015361.1:0-17550 GCA_016801175.1 Esox masquinongy
CTGGAACCATGTCCTGTGGTCTGATGAGACCAAGATAAACTTATTTGGTTCAGATGGTGTCAAGCGTGTGTGGCGGCAACCAGGTGAGGAGTACAAAGACAAGTGTGTCTTGCCTACAGTCAAGCATGGTGGTGGGAGTGTCATGGTCTGGGGCTGCATGAGTGCTGCCGGCACTGGGGAGCTACAGTTCATTGAGGGACCCATGAATGCCAACATGTACTTTGACATACTGAAGCAAAGCATGATCCCCTCCCTTCGGAGACTGGGCCGCAGGGAAGTATTCCAACATGATAACAACCCCAAACACACCTCCAAGACGACCACTGCCTTGCTAAAGAAGCTGAGGGTAAAGGTGATGGACTGGCCAAGCATGTCTCCAGACCTAAACCCTATTGAGCATCTGTGGGGCATCCTCAAACGGAAGGTGGAAGAGCGCAAGGTCTCTAACATCCACCAGCTCCGTGATGTTGTCATGGAGGAGTGTAAGAGGACTCCAGTGGCAACCTGTGAAGCTCTGGTGAACTCCATGCCCAAGAGGGTTAAGGCAGTGCTGGAAAATGATGGTGGCCACACAAAATATTGACACTTTGGGCCTAATTTGGACATTTTCACTTAGGGGTGTACTCACTTTTGTTGCCAGCAGTTTAGACATTAATTGCTGTGTGTTGTGTTATTTTGAGGGGACAGCAAATTTTCAATGTTATACAAGCTGTACACTCACAACTTTACATTGTAGCAAAGTCATTTCTTCAGTGTTGTCACATGAACAAACATAATCAAATATTTACAAAAATGTGAGGTGTGTACTCATTTTGGGTTCTCACTTTGTGAGATACTGTAAACCCTGAGTTTCCCAATCCACTTAGCCTGTTATTGTATGTACTCAGCATGTAATGGAGTATCTACTGTGTCCAATACCGCTGCTGTTGTTGTAGCTCATCCGGGTCCTGTACATCTATCACGCTCACGAGGCTTGCCTCTGGAGCTGAGAACAACTCAACCTTCTCCCGTTGAGCCGTGGGGAAACGGAGCTCAGCAGAACAAACTTTTCCAAACTTAGCTCTTGTGTCCAAGAGTAGGCTCCCTATTGTAAACCTTAGTTCTCAACTATAGACATATATTACCCCCTTTCACATACTACCTAAGTGGTATTTGGTTCTCACCTTACGCGTACCATGGAGCATAGTATGTCTGCGTATGAAACACGTGGACACGAGTCATCAACGGTTGTCTACAGAGACAATTAAGACGCTTGGTTCGAACAAGGCTAGGATTAGGCCTGCCTCATTTGCTGACTTATGGAAAAGCGCATCTGCTTCCATGGAATGTATACTCAGACAAAAACCGGTATGTTTTGAATACGGAAACAGTTGTTTCTCAGATCTGATAGAAAATATGTCAAAGCTACCTTTGCCTAAAATGAATCAGATCCTAGCAGTGGAAAGCGGTGTGGGGTTATCCGAATGCTACATTGCGTACAAAGTACTTGGGGCGAAGATTGTTCATATCACGGACATCGCACCTCTTCACGGTATGGTGGAAAAACTGTCTTGTTACGAAGCGATTGACAAGTACACTGAAGCAGACATCCTGATGTTTATGTATCCCTTTACTTATTCTTTCGGCTAAGAAGGAGTCGTCCAACACTTCAAAGGAGAGTACATTGAAATGATCGAGGAAATTAAAACCACTGGGCATACCAATCCTAGGGAATTGCTGGAGCAGATAAGTCAAGATTTTGAAAAGATCACACTTGTGGGCATGCGGCGCTGGACTCGTTCTTATGGGTGTCGTGAGAGTCTGATTATATACAGAAAACGTTAGGAAATGCATGATGTGAACCACTCATCTGAACGTAAGTTTCGGGACTTGATGTTACATAGAAATATTTCTTGCCAATGCAGCGGGGTATCTAGTCAACCATACTGTATCTATCGGACTGTTAATTGTTCATATAAAGCGTATGCACTTCTGTTTGGTCCCAACTTAACGCAACCCAATCAGTACACGTTATATCATGGCGAACCCAAGAGGAGTTTACGGTAACTTCTCTGTGGATTATGTAATAATTAGAGGGGGTAAACAGGAGCTCAACGCACATCATCTGTTCATGAATGGAAAAGTGGTGGATAAAGACTTTAAGTATGTTAGACGTGTTATTAGACCTGGACTCCTCGTGTAGGGAAGAGTACGCAACCCCTCTGGACCAAGGGCAACTTGTCTATGCATACACACAGTACATAACCAATAGACTGAACCCCATTAAGAGGCCTTTCCACACTCGCGTACTGTTTATGTCCTCCAGTTACACACCCAGACCGTTGATCGGTATCACTGGGGCTAGGACGGAGATGATATTCTGCTTTCTCAACTGTTTCGGCGCCGTGACCGTGGTGAATGGGGAATCATTTTTTAAACTGGAATTTCTTCACAAGTGGAGTGTGGACAACAACCCGCTCCCTCGAGAGCTACAGATCGCTCACGCTGCTCTGGACAGTTACAAACTGGTGAAGTTGAGCGAAGCGAAGCATTGTGTGTCTTCTCAGGCAAGCAGCAAGAGGACATTCGATTGGATTGGTATCTCGTGTACACAGAGGATCATATCATGTACATTACGATGTCTCAGTGGGTTGCACGTCTCTCTCCAAAGTGGACATCTCACGCTGAGGGGCACGAGAGAGATCCTAACTGCGAGTACGAGATCGATTACAACCGCGAAACTGCCTTTATCCGCGAATACCACTCGCTGAAAAGCGGTTTTATACTGAACAAGCCAGAAGCGTTGCTAGCTCGTATATTTTGATCATGTTTGTGTAAGGTGTTTTTATGTACATATGTGAATTCTACATGAGCTGGTTGTGTAATAAACCTTGTCACCTGTGTATGAAAGTGCTTTGTTATTCTGTTTACCACTCAAGGATCTACCAAGGTTCAACATGTCCAGCCACTGAAACCTGACACGGGCCTGGATTCTCATGAGTGTGACTGGCTGATACAGCCGTGGTTGGATGAAACAGATGACCCGCCCATTCTCGGCTTCCAGGCCTAAAATGTTGTCATTCTGCCAGTGATCGTGCGAGGGGTCAGATCTCTTGAAACCATGCACCTGGCATTGTGGGTGTTATGTAACTCGATCCTACCCCACAGACTTAACATTGGGTAGAACGACCCGGTTGTTGTCGGCCTATCGAGGCTGGTGATGTGGCAGTGTCAGGTTTCGGCGTGTATATAAGGGCTCAACTGCTCCACAGTCTTAGACTCTGCTCCTTGTGTGCGCATTAGAAACGCAACACTGTTTCACACTTGTGTGCAACCGAACAATCGCTGGAAAATGTACATTCCTATCGGAATGTGTCTGCTGTTCATGGCAACTGTGACTGTGGAGTGTTGTGTGTTGAAAAGGACAAAAGGTCTTACAGCTGAGCGACTTGAACCCGTTACCATCGTAGGTACAATGGGAACCAGTTTCAGGCTACCTGGGTACTTGGAAAGTCCCGCTCAGTCTTTCTACAAAGACAATGAACTCGTGTACACTAGCGAACACAAATATGAGCTGACCGCGACCCCGCTGGGATACCGATACCGTGGGTTAAGATTCACTTCCTAACGTGTACCGACGAAGGCACGTACACGGTAGGGAGCGAGACTTTCCTTTTTCTGAGCGCTAAGGTTGAGAGATGCGGTATGTTCTACTGTACTGCCAAGGTGGACAAGGTTAAGAAGGCCACGTTCATTAGCCTGCTCGATGGTGTGATTAGAATCTCTATGCTGTACATACAACCCGAAAATAGTCAAATGTGGAGTCTAATCGAAGTGTGGAATCACACTATGAACACAATGCGAAGCCCAGCGCAATGTTGTTTCATGATCCGCGACGGGAACATGTTTGGTGGATACGGTGATAAACCATACCAGTATTTCATGTATCAGAGACACGGGCAGGCTGACAGTTCATGCTCAAATGTCCAACTCTCCACCGCGACAACTACCAGAAAACCAATGTTTGTGATGCCAGAGCTCAAGAAGTTGGAGAATGTCAAGACATCCGTGAAACTGCTCAACGTGAGCGAAAGTGAGTTGTTTTTTTTCTCTGCTTGTTTATAATGACAGTCTAAGTTGTTACATTCAGCTCACACTGTCTCTCTCTCTGCAGGTATACATGACTTTAAGATGACGCTGGAGGAGTTTAAAAGGTCATGGAAGTCCTCCGGGTCTACTATCCAAACACACAGTCTCCTGACACCTCTTTTCATTACGATGGCATCAATGGTAGCCTAACATTAACCATGTATATGTGAAGCTATAGAGTGTCATGCAAGCAATAATGTAAACTACAATCCTGTATTCTAAACTTGCATACGAACCATTATGTGATAACGTTTCCTTTCCCAGTACACATTTTAATGATAATGTACACCTGTCTTTAGTTTATAGTACACGTTTTATTGAGTGAAAACGTTTCCTTTCCCAGTACACATTTTAATGATAATGTACACCTGTCTTTAGTTTATAATACATGTTTTATTGAGCATCTTGGTCTTAGCTTCTAGAACTAATCTCGCACTGTCTGTCGCTGAATCAGGTTTATGACCATATTTTTGTCTTCCCAGGTCATATGAGCCAGCCAGATCCATTCTGTGTCCTGGAGCAGCTCATGAGCCAGAAGTCTCTCATTCTCAGCGAAAGCTAGCAATCGGAACACTACCCTTTTCACTAGTTCACAGTCCATAACGTTGGGTATTATGGTGTCAGGGACCCAGGATGTGATTTCAGCACTTAGGTGGTCTTTGGGACATCGAGTCCTTACAATGATCTGGTACGCAGACATCGTTTCACTGTGAATTTTATGTGCCGAGAATACCACCTGACCTTCCATTGCGTCCGCTATTATCACCCCCAGGCTCCACATGTCTATGGCACAAGTGTACTCTTCACATATATGACCAAATAATTCCGGAGCTCTGTTCCGTGACCACAGTTGGGCTCATCCGTTTAGAGGATAGTCTCGAGAGGCCCATATCGGCCACTTTAAAAGTGAGATCTTTTGTCAGCAGCAAGTTTGAAGGCATCAGGTCCCTGCGTACAATATTCAGTCTGTGCATGTAGGAAAGGGCATTAGCCACCTGTACGGAAAAATGACCAACAAAAGTCAACGGGACCAACTGTAGCGCGCGGCCTTGGTCGTAGTGGAATTTCAGACTGTGTCCGTTGTGAATCACTTTACTCAACGTATAAGGCACGTAGGGCATGAGCGTGGATATTAGTCCATCGTCAACGAAGCAGTCGAGCATGTTAATCACAAAAGGGTGACCCTCTAGTGCTGTAAGACAGGAGAGTTCTCTCACAGTTGCATCCTCTGCCCCGTAGGTATGACATTTCACAGCGAACCACTTTCCGGTTTTCAGACACTTCACTTAGTACACGGTTCCGTAAGCGCCACTGCCGATAACTGAGTCTTTTATGTAATTCTCCATTCTGATAGGTATAAAGCTTCAGTTCTGGTTGCAGACAAACTGTACGTGGTGAGGGGCGAAAGGTTGGGTTCTATGGTGAAAGGTTCAGTCCGTCCGCTGATGCTTCGTAAACCCACGACTAACACATCAAACCACAGTCTTGTCAGTACACATCAGGGTGTGATGGTGGTACATTGGCCGGCCCGGTCATACGTGGTTGGATGATGTCCCCACGGTTGGATGTACACTGGGCCTGGATATCTCACCCAAGGCCACTGTTAGCGCCTGGACTGTGTTTGTTACGCACGGTCGACCAGGTGCTCCTTGGTTGGATGGTAAACCAACGGGGGGGATGAAACTGACACAGAGCATCATTGTAAGCAGCATAGCCCTTGGTCTCTAGTACTGACACAGAGACCGTATATATTTTTGTGTACCGTACTCATGATTTTACAGGATTGTATTCCAGCTGTTAGATCGGGCTTTCAACCTAGCTGGACAAAAACATAACTGGACACACCCGTGGTCACTCGCTAACCAAGCAACTGTGAACATCTATCCGAAAACAGGTTAATTGACAACCCGGGGTACATAGAAATTACAGTGAACACAGGTTGCGTTGTACAAATTTTAATACAAGCACTGCAAATATATGTAACAATTGTATCTTAGGTGCCAATGTATGCCGTTGTACATCACTGTTTCATTCTAGTGCAGAGTAAACATATATATATATAGCGATTATATCAAGTAACTGGGTATACAGTACATATATGTGTGAAAGGAACCCGCTTCAGATTGGCGAGATGAGTTAGGACGACTACGATGATGAATAGTAGTGCTGTTGTACTGGTCGTATTCATCGTGTCACCAGAGGTCCATACGTTGAATGTGACACTGCCACAGGCTCAGCTTCTCATTGTACCTGGATTCCACTAGAATGTTTTGCCTGGGCTGCGGCTGACTTGCGACACAGAAACTCACAGGTACAACAGTGAATAAGCAACGCTCCACAGTGGTCTAAGCGTGCGAGTTCTTCCCTCACGTAAGGCTCATGCATGTGGTCGGCTTTCATTCTCAGCAGCCAAGGTCTGTACCTCGCCACGCGTTGCCATTCACATTCAATGAACCCACAGGTCATCCGCGCCGTATGTCCTCGGTACACTTGGTGATCCAGGCCTTTCTGAGTAGCTGTGAGCTTTCCTCCGGTACGGGGACCTTGATCGTGCAGTGCTGCATCAAAGCCACCTCTGGATCGAGATCCCAGACCCACTGGACCCTGATCCCGGCTAGTCAAGTCAGCTACGTGGGGATTATCGCTCTGTTGTATACCTACATCTGTCTCCTTCTGGAAGCGCATCAGAATCGCTTTCTTGAAGACTACAACACCCATGTTGCTGTCACTGACCCTGACACACATTGACTTGACAACAGTGGCAGCGTTCTCAGCTGTACCAGGCCAACCATTCTGCCAACCATTCTGCCCCGGGGTCCCCAGGCACAGTATTATATCTCCCCCGGGGTTGCTGTCACTGACCCTGACACACATTGTCATGACACCAGTGGCAGCGGTCTCAGCTGTAACAGACCCGGTGTTTTTCGTGTTATCTGTGCGCTTCCTCCTCCATCGTTTATCATGGCTTGGTATTCATTATCAGCGTCAACATCGGATACCCTGCTGGCAACTGCTTTGATCTTTGATCCATTCCCCATATATTCTTGAATTTCGGCTATGTATCGTTGCTTTTTACTGTTGACAAATCCACCAACCTCGTCTTTGTATTTAACGACCAAAGCGAACTTGCACGTAGCCTTGGTCAATCGAGTCCGTACACGGGTGTCCGTTTGAGTGGTGTAGCTCTTAAAACTGAATCTGAAGCCCACTGACCACTCTCACACCTCGATGCATGGTTGTAACAGAAACGGTTGACAGAACTCTCTAAATATGTTAGATAGGTCAATGCTTGTCCATAATCACCAAGAGGATCTTATATCCCCAGTATAGCTCGATTCGGTTGGACAGATGGACCATGGCTGGATCGGCATTGCTGTCAGTGTATACCAATAAGAGAGCGAGTGGGTTTGGTATATCGATGCAATATTGTACTTGTACATGACATGTGTATCACGCTTCTAGCCACCTGAATAAAAAACATCTTGATTTAATCCATTTGCCTGTGCCTGTATCGAATATTAGGCTAAAGTATGTATGTCCATCAATGGTCCTCGGTTACTTATACATTTGTACTATGTGAACTTTGTCATTTTAGACACGTTATACATGAACCGGACCTGACTAGGATGGTTTACCCTGGGTTCATTACAAATAAACTCCCATACAGCTGGTATGCGTAAGTGTCTTTAATATACAACGATAAAATACAACATGTGTGGTGTATCAGCAATAAACGGCTCAGTGGTCTGTATCAAAATACACAATGGAGATATATAAATTGTACCATAGGCATTTATAACACACCAACACTCTTCTTAGTCAACAATATCATGTATGGTACACAAGCACCTCATTTGTCAACCTTGGTTGGAATGAAGGCACTCGGGACTCTGCTGCGACCCCGGGCTTTCCGCTCTCGCAGATACACAGCCACACTGTCGTGCAAGCCCGTAGAGGAGAGCTTGCAATAGAAGACGCTCTGTAGGTCTGACTCGTCCACAGGGTCAAATACCAGCTTCTTAGAGATTGGGTAACCTAGCATGCTTTTCACCAGGGTCATGGTCATATTCTGTTCAGACAGCCTTCCTTGGTCTGGGATGAACTCTGTTTCACATTTATTTTCCTCACGGCAGGGCCTCCTCAACCAGAACATGCTATCGAACATGTCATCCCACGCAATGCCCTCGCATTCAATTTCCAGACGCCGACCCCATGTGACTGGTATAACTACAGTCTTCGAGGTCTTTGTATATGGGTCGTACGATCTGAGAATATGGTCGTATGATCTCCATCCTCATCTTCTTGGTACGACCATACATTATGTAACCCACGGGTAAACCGGTGAGCTCTCGACCTGCATCGGTTATGTAGTATCGAGTCTCACAGCCTACAAGGGATGGGTTCCATAGATAGTCTGCGATCGTCACACTTGGACTGATCATCATCGTACTCTCTCCCTGTAGAGTGAGAAGGAAAGGTTAAAAAAAGGTTGTTTGTCATGTCAGCTACGCTTACCGTCAAGGTTTCATTTGAGGAAATGTAACCCGTTTCGAACTATACCTTGATGTGAACCTTGTTCCATTCTTCGCCCCACCACAACTCTTTCTCGAAATGCTATCCCAGGCCAATCCACGACTGAGTGTTTGGGGTAGGGGCATCTCGGAGTTTACCATGCTGACAGTGGTCGATGGTTCCATCTACGGTGTTCAACGGGGTATCGCTCACAGTCACGTTCACCAATGCAGAGGCCTTACCGTCCTGGCACCAGTAAAGTTGATTCTCTGGTCCTTGTACATTTGTGAATATCAGGCACCTTTTCCATGGCACGCCCCTCTGTCCTCCTTCCAATTCAGTCCAGGTTATCTGCTCAGTTATTTTCAAAAGAGAGGATACTGCTGATACTGTATCTCATTGTAAGGCAACATGAATCGCTCGTTCTTGAAAACAAGCTACCCCTGTTGCTAGCAGTATGAGTAACGTGAGACATTGTAGGTTTGTGTATTGGTGGTAGTTTCGGGAACTGTGTGCGCATATATAGGGTTCGGTGTGGTTGGACACAACGTGCGCCATTAACTTAACAGTTGTTGGAACCCGGATAAGGCTGGATAACGAGTCATGGTCTGCTGACACAACCGGAGTCGAACGGGTCAGTAATACTCGGCTCCCTCGGTTGGATGTATGGACATGAGCCCACCCATTTAGTAGCTCACTCTCAGAGTAGGCTTAAAGAAATGGTGTTACCAGAGTATGAATTACATATGTTACGGCTCTCTTCTAGACAACCTATTGGGAGCTGCGAGTTGCACCGTGTCACGGTAGTAGTTATGCCTCGATCATCTGTACAAAATGAAGCGTGTCTGACCAAAATTACTAGACGGCTGCTAGAACTCATAGTGACCAAACACAGGATCACCTACAGGTTTGCAATCTCGCAACTCAAAATAAACAACACCGCCAGTCGCAGGGTATACAACATCCTTTGTGCACTGGAAGGTATTAGACTTCTTCGTAATGATAAGAAAAAATACACGCTCAACACGCAATGGTACCAGGAATCGAAATGTAGAGAGGGTAGTTTGAAATGCTACATCGGGATCATTTACCGGTATGTGTGCACTAGTACCGGGTTGTTAGCCTTCTGGGACTTGGTTATAAGATTTCACATTCCACGTCGCAGATTGTATGACGTTTTCAGCGTGCTGATGGCAATTGGTGCTGTGATAAAATTGAGGCACGGATGTTATAGAACTGCTACATCGCTACAGTCTGATAGGGAGCTCTACTGGAAATGGGCTCTGGATAACATATGGGGGGCATAACCTGAAGTGAAGATTGTCCAGAGCGACTCCCCAGAGGTCATCTGGATTGACAGTAATGAGTTGAGTTCGGATTCTCACATCATCCAGAGTGAAAACCATTAATTCCAGTTTATGTGTATCCCCAATGCTTACCTGATATTGGAGTCCTACATCGTACAGGATGACTCTGAATTCCAGCCCGTGTGGATCTTAGCGGAGTCCAACGGTGCACAGAGTGACTCTCACACAAGCAAAGTACAGTGTATGGACACAGAGGACTTGACAGCTGAGAACTTTCAATTTGGTCCATCGATTCCAAAGAGGTCCATTAATACCACGATGGACCTCTTTGGAAGCAAAGTTGATTGCGCCAACACAGAGAGCCTACTACAGTCCTTACTATGGTTAGATAGGGAATTGTACAGCCCAGTCGAAGACGACACCACTTGCCCTACACACAAAGATTGTTTTGATCTCATTGATGATCTCAATATGCCTCTACATGCCCTGTAATTTCACCGTTGTTGTACATATATCAGTTACAAATAAAGTTTACACTGTGATTTACGCCTCTTGTGTACTTGGGTCCATGTGTTCTATCGGTACACAGCCCTAATGTAGTGTACTATTGTCACTGTGCTGTTTTAGACAACAAAAACAAACAACTATTTGGTTCCACCATTTATTAAGTTTCCATTTACATATGCCTCCATGTACACAACTCTTTCGAGTACCCACATTAATTTACATGTTCAACACGGCCAACGCTGCCCCGAAGCCAGCAAATCCAGCAAATGTTATGAGAACGTTTCTCAATGCATGCCAATTATCTTTGTCTGTAACAAACATATCTCATACTGTATGACCGTCATGGTGATTGTGAACCTTAGTTCAATGCAAGTTCCACTGTTTGGGTTTTAATAAAAGTCACGTGATTAAACATTTCAATCTCGTCTTTCCCGGCATAAGGCGTGTGGTGTACACTCCCTGGTGTGTCGTTACTTGGTTTAGCACACTCAGTCTCCCTCTGGGCGGATATTTGACAATAGGTAAGCCTCACTCTCAGTGAAAGGGTAGGGTGCCCATCATCCATTACTTTGTTGACAAATTGTCAACTCTCGATCGAGGTAAAGTCACCCTGCATGGTTGTGACCATTCTGACTATCATTTCAGTTATACTTAAACCATAGGCTAGCAGCCAGGTGAGAATTTTCAAAATGAAGATTTCGCAAATCCTCCAGCGAACCGGTGAGGGTGTTGACAAATGCAGAAACAGAGCCTTGCGTTGTGCCATCTCGGGACACCCGAGATTGGACGAAGCACTGGACACCGAGACCAGGCAACTTGTGGAATCTTTCCTAGGAGAATTTACGGGACTTTTGAAACCTAGGTGGAGCGAAAGCAAAGCTCTATCAACAATGAAATGAGTTGTGGGTGAAGTATTGGAAAAACACAGATACTCATACAATGGTAGGTAGTGATTTCTGATATCACGGCTAACGTTAGATACTCAGCGTGTTTAACAGGTTTTGCATCTGGACCTTTACAAGTGTCGTCGATAGACACGTCCAGTTTCAGAGACTTCAGGGCTGTCTTGAGGTTGGTTCCCATCTTGGCGCATGTGATATAATGATCCACGTTGGATGGACGTGCACAGACAGTGCAGTGTTCGGTCCCGCTGATCATAACATAGCCAGATTTGGAGTACAAGATTAACTCGGGGAATGCTAGAACTCCGCTTTGGAACCGCAGTTTCCCTTGTAAGATGAAAAGTTCCTTTTCGTGACCCCTGTACTTGGCCTTAATGTACCGACACTGTCCTCCTCCGCTCTGCACGTGTTCATTTAACCCAGGGTCGCCTTTTTTGTATCCGGACAGTACGATGTTACAATCGTTACACTTGTACGTCGTATGTCCCCAGTACATGCATCATGACATTCGAGTCATTCAGTACATATTCAGTTCATATTCATTCTTCCAGGCTGCACCACACTCTTCGGGAGCAGTTCTGATCAGGTTACTGTCCACTTCCAGCTGACACTCAGATATGTTCACAAGCGTGGGAATCCCTTGGATTATCTGCACTTCTGGAACGAGCTGGGGTCTAGCGTGGCTGCTGTCCAGGTTCTGCATGGTTCACTCTAGCGTATCACAAGCACTTGGTGTACTGGTAGACTGATAGCAAGTTGCACTGTGTCTTGGTGTTCATAGACACAACCTGTTTTGTACATCTCCACACTTGCACATTGTACTCTAGGTCAGATACATGGACCCTGTTTGGATAACACCCTCTAGTAGGCAAGTGTCCTAACATCGCGGCACTTATGTCAGCAACATGGGATGGGTACCCTGTGGGGCTTCATAAGGATGTTGGGATGCGTAAAAATAAAGTACATTATGACACACGCAAATAACGACAGTCTTGTTTATGTCTTGGTCCATGTTCATGATATTTATTAACAGCGTGAAACAGGCAATATGAAACAATACAAAAGGTATTACGTATAGACATCCACACATTTCTGCTAATACTACCAACTAGGTGTCATCATTTCAACCCCGTGAATCAACATGTCTTCGTCGTCGTAGTCCCTCTTCAGAAAGACTTCCCCATAGTGAGCGGGTATAGCCCTCTCCATCCCTGAAAATTGATCTTTGAATACCATAGTCACATCTTCACTTAACACCATTCGAAATGTGTCGGCATCGAGTCGGGTATGGAGTTTCAACCTTTCAGGTGATTCGTACTGACCGCTTTCTCTACACTTTAGTGCGGATATACCAAACCCTTTAGCTGTAACAGTTACCCGGGTGGTAAAGTTAGACCCCTGGGGATATACTCCGGTCATCAGTACATCACAGACACTTACATCCCGAAGACCCACCGGGAAACAATCCGAGCCCGTGCAGCAATAGGTCGTAGTAGACCCGAGCCGATACAGCGATAGGTCACACTGACTCACGTCATGATCCACTAGCAATTCCATCTCAATTGAGTGCTGACCAAAGCTCTGGTGAATACTTTTACTGTTCTTGTCCACCCGGATTATTATTTGCTGGGATGCGGAGGATACAACTCTATCCCCGTGCGGTGTCGTGAGAGTAATTTCATCCAGGCCCGCACGGATCAGAGTGTCAAACCGCTCTCTCCAGACCTGAGAATGAAACTCCTCTCCTTCCTTTGTATTCAGAGCCTTGTAGGCGCTTCGGTATACCGTATCACCAGTAACACTGCAAGTCAACATCATGCCTGCAGGGTCTATTGACACAGCTGCGCTCCCATTCTTGAAAAGTACCGCTCTGTGTAAAGTGAGTCCATCCTCTGTCGCCGAGCATGCACGCTTCAAGTACTCCGGTTGAGGCACCAAGCTAGTATCTGGTCGTAACACCAAGGTGATATCATCAACGTCCAAATGTCCAGTAGCCATCACAACCACACCCGTGGTGTCATGTGCTACCGAAAGTGACAGGGTCATATGATCATTCACTATAAGGGTAGAATTTGAACCCAATTCCAGTGTACTGAAATGACTCCCCTTGTCCAGGACCACGTGGGACTTGACACCTTTGTGGAGGTCCATTCTTGCTCCAACACCACATTGGCTGAGGATTCGGTAGCCTTGATGCGCTCTATGGATCTGGGGCGGAGTGTTAGATCGTGGCCCATGATCTTATTTTTCGTGTCATCTCGCTTCATAGCTATCCACAGATGCTCCTCTGGACTTCGACCCCTATGCCACCGGTTGTTATAGCTTTAGTGTGTTTGGATACAATGAAAATGTTGGTGGCGTTTGTAGCACCTTGATAAACACCTGCACCTCACACTCGGTTCTACAAAAGACAGCTGACCTGCTAGGGATTGATCTTTGCGCTTGGTCGAGGTTATCATGGCCACCCGCATATCCGCCCCGGATCCCAGGTCCGTTTGATGGTCCGGGTGTAGGGGTTTGAAGCGGACATCAGCGTCGTGATACACCAACTGATCAGCTTGGTTGGAATAGGCTGTGAAAGCCACATAGCGTACAATGTCGGATGCCGAAGCGTAGAAGTTGTTGCCTCTCAAATCAGCATACATTCTCTGTAAATTGTCGTACACATAATTCACAGTTTTGGTCATTCTGGGGCCTTTAACCCTTGTCATCCTTGCTTTGGCTTTACTGAACACATCCGTGTCAAGTTCCATGACAACTCTACTGTCTTCCACAACACCTGTGCTTTTCAGGTGTTCTATTGACCCAGCGTTCATGATCAATCTGTTCTTATGAAAGAAATTGGCCTGTTCCTTGATCTCGTCCATGTGGGGCATCAGATTCTCCCCATTGCCTGTCCAAGTAGTGAAGTAAAACGTATCTTGACTTTGGCCTAGTCCTGTAGACAATAGGGCTAGAAACAGAGTCAGTGCTACTGCAGAGCCTGGTGCTGTGGGTGGCCCCATTTCTCAAATAGCTTTCTGGTAGAGCTACCATTGTTGAATACTATGTGGGCTTAGCTTTAGATATAGCTGTATTTTCTGGAAATAGCACTCCAAGTTGCCTTTATACACACGGATGTTCGGAGCTAAGAATCTCGATTGCAACATCTGACAGCTTACCGGGGCATCCATTCTAAGAGCACACATTATGTCATTGAGAGCGAACTGTCCAACCATATAGCTCTCATCCTATCATTCGCACACCCAGAGAGCAAACTGTCCAACCATCGAGCCCTCATCTTATCATTCTCACAACCAGAGAGCACCCATCCACCCATTGAAAGTGAACCTTCCAACCTAAGAGCACACATCCTATCATTGAGAGCTCAACTGTCTTCGAAGAGTGTGAGGACGGAGGTACACATCCGAGATGTACAAGTTTCCAAAGCTACGTCTATATACAGGACAGTCTGGTTATTACAGAGGCTAACGTTACCGGGTCTTATCTATCTATCTCATCTATGTACAGCAACCAGACTTGCGTACCAGACATGGTTGCTACCCAAGTGAAACATTTAAAGCTTGACCATTTGCGACAGCTCCCATACCCGGAGCAAAGACACTGATTGCGGTGGGCTTGGAGCACTTGTTGTTAGCGTTTCTTTGTGTATCTGTGTATGCATGCATTGTACTTGTCTGACTAATAAAACATTGCTTTCACACATTGACTCGCGGTGTGGTATATCACATGTTTATTTCACAAGAATATACAAATGGTTGACATGTACGGGTGGACACACACATATGTAATCATTGGGTACATGGGGTCAATAGCCACAGTATAAAGTATGCAGTATAGGGCACGTGGTACACTAGACAGAGTACCGAGCCACTTTATTTGGTGTCACTTGTTCGCTTGTACTCCCGGTCACGGTGTGCACGTTCTTTCCCCTGCCAACAAAGGTCTTCCTACACTCAGAGCATGACATAGACGATATCTTACATAGAGACTTTTGCGGTTGATAAACACACTGTTGCAGACCACACAGCCCTGGGTCAACATCTTATAAAGGTCAATCAGTTCCTGGGTGAATTCGCTAGGTCTCAGCTTTTCCAAGGGCGAGATCAAACTCTCTTCAAGACGGAGCCCCTCTTTAGGATCCGTATTACACACCTCGATCACCCCTAGCATGCAGCACGCGGCGATGCACTTCCAGCTGGTGAAGCGTAACAACTTGATGTCCAGTGCAATTTTAGAGAAAAGTTTTGAAGCTATCAACGTGACACGTTGATTCAGAATATCGGTCGGTTCCGGAGACCATGAGGTTTGCTCTCCGAGGTGTTCCAGGATTAGATACTTGCATAGTACACTGATCACATTTTCAGCGTTTGCGGGGAACACGGACCCTCGTAACCTGCTAATGATCTGCATCTCAGCCTCCTATATCCCCTGTACATCTGACAGGATGGACACATTAAACTTCGAGTTCCCCGTCCCGTTGGACGGGGCTATAACCAATGCCTTGTTTACCCATCTGTTGAGTTTGCTCAAGTCCTCTAGATCAAATCCTTGGAACACGGTATGCATCTTGATGGAGAGCAACAGACACGAAGCTCGAATGTTACCCATGTTCGTCAACAGCTTACACAGGTCCTCGCCGAGGTCGGAGCAGGTTTTTATGTATCTGTCCATGATATTCACAGCCGGCATAAAGACAGAGTGGTGGTTCTTCGCGCCCACCAACCTGGCCGGTATTACTTTGGCAAACCAGCTAACGGCAGCAAGTCGATGGTTCTGATAATCTGTGACAGCATCACTGGTTAGCTCCTCAGGGTTAGGGTGGTCCCCGTTGCGTTTGCAGTGTGGGTACTGTGCAGATACAATTGGGCGATCAAGGCTCGCTCCAGTGCAACTTTACCCAACGTTGGCATACCGAAGTCCAATTTGGGGAATTTGAAAACGTTAGAATCTGAGAGTGGCAACGGAGAGCAGTCCTCCTCGTGCTTGAACAACTTTTTGGCGACCAATTGTGGTTTCCTCCTGGACTGGATCGGGGGGCGAGTTGTTACAGTTATAGGACAGGGAAGCCCTTGAAGAGTATCTCGATTAGGGGTGTCCAATTCACTGTCTCAAGACTCCTTATGATGAGTGTAAACACCAGTTCATAACCACCCTGAACACTACTCTAGTTCATCGCACTGTGTGTCTCATAGCTGACCACGGACCAGCCATCCGACCACTGCTCTTCACGGCCGTAGTTGCTGTAGGATAGGCTCAGGCACGTATGAGAGAGGATAATCAGGACTTGTTTGCTCTATATTATAAAGGTCCACCTACACTACCACCCCAGCAACGGGTGTCAGCGTATTCATCTCCTAAGTGAGAAACATATAACCATCACCTTGACTCTACAGTGTACAGCCTGTTAGAACCCCGTAAGTTGTTAGGGAGGGTACTGTATGAACCGTAGGAAAGAGACACAGGCAGGTGTATATTAAATAACAGAATAATGTATTCATTTATTAGCAATGGATCACAAACAATATATGACAAACAATATATAAGACCTAACATCACAAAAATACGTAAAGGTCTTTCTGGCTATCACTCCCTGTGAGATCTACTATATGATATTTTGTGGTATGGGAATAACAAGACAGAACGTAGCATGTTACAGTTACACTTTGATTCACATTTAAACATTGATTGACTCGTGGTACACAACAATAGATACAGTGCCTTGCGAAAGTATTCGGCCCCCTTGAACTTTTCGACCTTTTGCCACATTTCAGGCTTCAAACATAAAGATATAAAACTGTAATTTTTTGTGAAGAATCAACAACAAGTGGGACACAATTATAAAGTAGAAAGAAAATTATTGGATATTTCAAACTTTTTTAACAAATAAAAAACTGAAAAATTGGGCGTGCAAAATTATTCAGCCCCTTTACTTTCAGTGCAGCAAACTCTCTCCAGAAGTTCAGTGAGGATCTCTGAATGATGATAAATAGAATACACCTGTGTGTAATCAAGTCTCCGTATAAATGCACCTGCTCTGTGATAGTCTCAGAGGTCCGTTTAAAGCGCAGAGAGCATCATGAAGAACAAGGAACACACCAGGCAGGTCCGAGATACTGTTGTGGAGAAGTTTAAAGCCGGATTTGGATACAAAAAGATTTCCCAAGCTTTAAACATCCCAAGGAGCACTGTGC
>JACXGI010015362.1:0-17546 GCA_016801175.1 Esox masquinongy
GTCTTCACTGTGTTCCATGGTATATCTAATGCTTTGGAAATTCTTTTGTACCCTTCTCCTGACTGATATCTTTCAACAATGAGATCCCTCTGATGCTTTGGAAGCTCTCTGCGGACCATGGCTTTTGCTCTGAGATGCAACTAAGAAAATGTCAGGAAAATCCTACTAGAACAGCTGAACTTTATTTGTGATTCATCAGTCTCTTCAAATGATGGCAGGAGTGTAATGACTTCTATTTAACATGAGTTTGAATGTGATTGGTTAATTCTGAACACAGCCACATCCCCAGTTATAAGAGGGTGTGCACACTTATGCAACCAGGTTATTGTAAGGTTTTTATTTTTAATTTTTCCCCCTTGAAGATTTCAGTTTGTTTTTCAATTGAATTGCTCACATTATAGGTCACATTACAAGTGGAAAAAGTTCTGACATGATTTATCTTTGTCTCATACTTTTACATCACAAAAACCTGGCATTTTAACAGGGGTGTGTAGTCTTTTCATATCCACTGTATAGGAGAGAATTGGTATTGTTGTCAACATTTCTCAGCAACAGTACAGGATAACTCTTCACAAGTAGAAGAAAGCCCAAGGTATTGGATTGAAATAGGGACCATTTACATCCTTTTATCTTATTTCAACATGGAAATATTAGCTGTCAACTGCACTCTGACCTCTTGTTACATCCAGCTTCATTATCAGGGGGTGAGTTTCACACATTATGGTGTTGGTTGTCACTCAGTATGGAGTTGCATGAGAGAGAGGAGGGAGTTCTTAAGGTAGAAGCACATAGGTTGTCTTTCACAATGATTGATTGGATGGTTGCAGAAACAGTGTGTTCCTCTTACAGAAACACTGTTTCAAATGATTTGTTGACTGGGTATTTGCTGTCACAGTTATAACAAGCAGGTCCAGACAGGACCAAATCTGAACCAATCATAGATGTAGTAATCCACATAAAACTGTATTGTAGGATACTGTACACTGCAGGAATAAACTAGTTTTGTTGTGACTGTATTATTCAAACTTGTAAATGTGTCTGTCTGATTGCCAGACTGTGATGATCCACCACATACTGTAGCTTGTCCTTCAACTAACGTTTTCTTAACAAAAATGACTTCACATTATATCTTGATATCGATTTTCACTCATGAAAATTTCTTACAAAGCCCATCCTGGATTTTGTGTAATAGGCACTGTGCCAATCAAACCGGGTCTCCCATACCGCTCAGCACACACAAATACAACATAAAAAGAAAAACTGAAAGAACAGCAGACTTTCATCCAAGATGGTTAAAAAACTCTTCCTCTGACAGAAATCCCATATCACACTTGTCGGTGATGTCATGGGAAGAATAGCTAGCAAAGCTTGTGCAATGAACCAAGTCATCTGCCCGAATGGGTGTTTAATCTATGTATTTGTATTTCTCTAATTTATGTTGAATGCATTGGTCTTCAGTTTACTTTCACAAAGATTCACAGCCTGACCATGATCCTTTAACAGTGGGGTTCTTATCCAGAAAATGACAGCAACTTCAGTGGTTTATAGCTGCAGGCCATGAAAAGGTAAATGTTGTCCTTGTCTGGGCAATTTCTGTTATCTGCATGTACAATCCACCAAATCAAAGGTTCTCCTTTTTATTTTTGCAAAAATGTTAACATATCAGTCACTTTGATGTATAATTACAGTCTCAGATCCTTAACACATTGGCTCAATTCTAGCATGTCCTTTTAGATTTTGGAGAAACTTCTCTGATTGAAACTCCTAACTCTGGTCTGTAAAGTGTTGTTTTTTATGCCCTCTTCTATGTCAGTCTTTTAGTTAGTATTCACGTGAAAAATAAAAAACACAAACCTGATGTGAAATTTCCAGTCTGCCTTTTTGTATTAACCCAAAATGCAGTGAGTGTAAATGGTGTTTATCAGCTTGATCATACATCCCAGAAATCCTATTACGCTAAGCTTTGCGTAAAAATTGTATAAGAAATTATTTTACTCAAAAACATGTGTGCCACATTTATTGCCCCCTTCCTGCATTTAGTACTTTGTGCACCCTCCCTTAGCAAAGATAACAGCTCAGAGTTATCTTCAGTGATGTTTAATGAGGTGGGAGAACACAGGAAGTGATTTGAGAATTTCCTCTGCACAGGAACTCTCCAGATATGGATCCTCGCTTGTGGACTCTCCAAGTCAGGTCACTCCACAGATTTTCAATGGGGTTTAGGTAAAGAGACTGTGATGGCCATAGTAAGAGCTCGATTCTATGATCGGGGAGACACTTTTGAGTGGATTTGGAGGTATGCTTTGGATCGTTGTTATAGATTCACAGCAGAATTAAATATAGCAGACTTTAAATTCTTGCCCAAGAGCTTTGCTCATTCCCTGTCTTAGATCAGTTAGGATCACCACTTTATTTTAAGAATGTGAAATATCAGAATATTAGTAGAGAGAACGATTGATTTCTGCTTTTATTTCTTTCATCACATTTCCAGTGGGTCCGAAGTTTACATACACTCAGTAAGTATTTGGTAGGATTGCCTTTAAATAGTTTAACTTGGGTCAAACGTTTCGGGTAGCCTTCCACAAGCTTTCCACAATAAGTTGGGTGAGTTTTGGCCGATTCCTCCTGACAAAACTGATGTAACTGATTCAGGTTTCAAGGCCTCTTTGTTCGCACACACTTTTTCATTTCTGCCCACACATTTTCTATAAGATTGAGGTCAGGGCTTTGTGATGGCCACTCCAGTACCTTCACTTTGTTGTCCTTAAGCCATTTTGCCACAACTTTGGAAGAATGCTTGGGGTCATTGCTCATTTGGAAGACCCATTTGCTTTAACTTCCCAACTGACGTCTTAAGATGTTGCTTCAAAATATCCACATAAGTTTCCTTCCTCATAATGCCATCTATTTTGTGAAGTGCAACCGTCCCTCCTGCAGCAAAGCACCCTCACAACATGATGCTGCCACCCCCATGCTTCATGGTTGGGATGGTGTTATTCGGCTTGCAGGCCTCCCCCTTTTTCCTCCAAACATAACGATGGTCATTATGGCCAAACAGTTCAAGTTTTGTTAAATCAGAAAAGTACAATCTTTGGCTTTTTTATGGCGGTTTTGGAGCAGTGGCTTCTTTCTTGCTGAGCAGCGTTTCAGGCTATGTCAATATAGGATACGTTTTACTGTGGCTATAGATACTTTTGTACCCATTTTCTCCAGCATCTTCACAAGTTCCTTTGCTGATGTTCTGGGATTGATTTGCACTTTTCGCACCAAAGAAAGTGAACGCGTCAGAACATGTCTCCTTCCTGAGCGGTATGATGGCAGCTTCTGTCTGTAAACAACTGTTGGAAAAATTACTTGTGTCATGGACAAAGTATATGCCCTAACCGACTCGCCAAAACTATGGTTTGTTAACATGAAATCCGTAGAATGGCTGAAAAATGATTTTTAATGACTTAAGTGTATGCAAAATTCTGACTTCAACTGTATCTAGGAACCTAACACACCTGGATTTTGCAATTTTATCCCACCCTTCTTTGCAAAAACATTTGAGGTAGATCAAATTGTCAGCATCTTTGTAGGTCAATCCACAGATTTTCTATAGGATTGAGGTTTAGGCTCTGACAGAGGTACTCCAGGACATTGAGCTTCCTTTCTGTAATCCATTCCTTGGTTGAGTTGGTTGTGTGCTTGAGATTGTTGTGGTGTTGAAAAGTTAAATTCTTTAACTTCAGCTTTTTGGCAGAAGATTTCACAAGAAAATATCTTTGATATTGGGAGCTATTAATTTTCTCACTCTATATTGACCAGAGCCCCTGTCCCCGGTGAACAGAACCAGCCCCATTTCACAAATCTACGCCACCATGCATGACAATTGTTACTGCGTACTCTGGGGGATGACACGTGTTGGCTTTGTACCAAACATTTCTTTTGCAATGAAGTCTACAAATTTCTACATTGGTCTCACCAGACCATTACACATTTTCCCACATGGGTTTAGGAGATTGAATGGGTCAGCTCGAAAAAAATGTCTTCCATCTTACCACCCTACCCCAAAGCTCAGACTTCTGCAGAATGTGGGCAATGTTTGTAATATGCGGGAAGTGCCTGGTGCTCCTTAAGGTTACTGTTGGTTTCTTGATAGCCTCCCTAATGAGCTTTTCCTTACTTGCCCTGTCATCAATTATGTGATTAGTGATCCAATGGTGCCCACTAGGATATCCAAATACTTGGATATTATTTTCTTAACATTCTCCAAATATATGTATGTCCATTTATCGCCAATGTATGTAGAATGCTCTTTGGTCTTTGTTTTACTTTAGATTCTCAGCCTGACCATGATTCTTTAACAGTGGGGTTCTTATCCAGAGAATGTGACAGCGACTTCAGTGGTTCACATGTGTAGGCCATGGGAAGGTAATGTTGTCCTTGTCAGTGCAATTTCTTTTATCTGTGTAAACTGAGGTTCCACAGCACAGAGTTGAATTCTTTTGCACGAAAAACATTTCAGTTTCTTTTTGTTAGAAATTTTTCTTAGAAATATTCCCCAATATTAAACCAATGTCACCTTACAATGTAAGTTTCAGTGTCTTAAAAAATCAAACAGAACAAAATGTCAGTGTACCATTTCTAATCCAGTAATATAAGAGAAATGGTCAGGGGTCTAAATACTTTAGCAAGCCATAGTATATATGGTGTATTTAGTGGCTTTTTTGCAGTGCATTGCTGTGGATCCAATGAGAAAAACAGTTGCATGATGAAGTGATTCTGTGGTCTGTCATCAGAGGCTCCTTCTATCTTGTTCCCAAAACAACAGTAAAGGCTTATTCAACACAACTCCAACACAGCCACTGGAGTACTTTAGCTATGGAGCTCAGGACGAATTCCACCTAATGGACTCATGGAAGACATTCCCATAGCAGAGACAGGACAGCAAACCACAAACTCTACGGTTAACTACAATTGTTATAGGCCAAAAGTGCATGGAGGCTTTTATTGGTATTCAGTATTTTCCATGTGTCTCAAGAAAAATAATGAATTCGGAGAGGTTTTTTAGATGCCAAGTTTACTGAGCAAAACAGAGGACTATTGTTAACTGACCTTAACAGAACATACAAGCATACAGAGGATTAATTATGGATTTGTTCAATGAATATTGTATTTTTGCCTCAATTGATATTCTGCTTTAAAACCAAAACAGAGTTTGGCTGTCCCCATGGGGCACTGCTCCAGATTTAATTTGCTTACAGAAATGTAACAATGAATGTTAATTGTGTTCACACCAATTGTGTTCACAGAGTTATGTGAGAAAACTCAGGGGGAAAAGCTTCGCAGTGACATCAGAAAGTGGGGTTATGTGAGGCAAAATTCATGGGTGGCCGAAAAGAATTAGGAGGGAGGACTGAGCCACAGTTACTGATGGTGTTCTTTGTCACAGCTGGGGTGTGTAGTTTTCTTGTAGCTCGAATTGTGATTTTGAAATGCTCAGCCTATTGCTTCTCAACTGAAACCACATGCGTTTGTTGCAACAGGAAGCCCAAGTCCACTCCTCAACTAGAGGAACTCAGAAACTACTGATTATAGTGGTTTCTAAGCAGAGGTGCCTTGTATGCCTCACACCTCCCAAAATGAATAGGGATACAAAGTCTTCTTCAGATTGCATGTTTCCATTCCAGAAAGCTGAAAACCCAAAGCAAGATTCTAGATAAGCCCTCTCTAACTGGCGGCTGTTCAATGTTCAAGGGAGAAAGGGACATAATGTATAACTGACCACCTTATCTGAGAAGAGTCTAGACCTTTTGGCTCAGGGTGATAATCAATTACTAATTAAAAGATCAGCTGTGAGTATGAAGAAAGCCTTTTTCTTACAACACAACTTTGCCATCTCTCCAGAGAATCAGGTCCTGTGGACAGCGTCTGGTTGGAGCTTTCATGCATTTTAGAGACCCTGCATGATAATCAACACAGAACCATGGCAGGTCCTTATACAAAAAATATACCACAAAAATGATATTTCACTTAGCTATGATGGGATGAAAAGTGTCAGAGTAATGTACCAGAAAGTGTTAAACCTATGTTCTTCAATAATTAATGGGGCTTAGTAATACAGACATTGCTTTATTTATATGGGCTCCCATTCTCAAATGAATGATGGAGTCATCTTATAACAATTTAAAGGGTAAGCAGCATTTGTTTTTACTCACCAAAGTATTATAGTGAAAAGTAAATTAATTGTAGTCACAAGTCTACATAGGACAGGTTGTCCCACCAAATTCCGCCCAAGAACCGGACCCAAAGATGCTCACAGAAGTCTCTGAGAACCCCAGGGTAACATCAAGGGATCTACAGGACTTGCTTACCACAATCAGTGTCAAAATGCATGAACACCAACTGTGAGAAAGAGACTGCACAAACCTGACCTACATGGGAGGTCAGGAAGGAAGAAGCCTCTACTCTCGTCACAACTGACATTCAAATGAGTCAAAGGTGGAGTTGTTTGACCAAAACGTCAAAAACTAAATACTGCCTTTGAACAGAAGAAACTCACACCAACCATAAAGCATGGTGGCAGTGGCATTAGTTTGCGGCTGCTTTGTTGCCTCAGAGTCCGTCCAGTTTGCCATCTTTAAGTCAAGAATAAAAAAAAAATATGAATTTCATATTTTACCAGTGAATTCTGAGGAGAGTGTGAGCAACACAACAACAGAATAGCAAAAAATTAAGAAATAGAGGGTTATGGAATACCAAGTCAAAGCCCAGATCTCAATCCTATTTAATCTCTGTGGGGGGACTTGAAGTGGGCCATGCATGCAAGAAAGCCCTCGAACATGACACAGTTGATGAAGTTGTACGGTGAAGAAATTGGGCAAAAACTCCTCCCAGTCACTATAAGACTCTAATAGACAGTTACAAGAAATGGCAACATCAATTAATTTAAGCCAAAGGGGGCAACATCAACTACGGAAGCTAGGTTTGTACTTATTTTCTGTAAAATGAAATGTATTTCTATATATTTTTGATGTTTTAATAACTGTAGGGGTTGTACAAGAATATATATTCCAATTATCCAAGGCAGTGTTCATGGCTTGTGGTTAACACTAGCCAGCAAAAGCTGGGTAGAGTTACAGTGTTCAGTTCACTGAGTATCAATAAGATGACAATGACACATTGTAGGTATTTCAGAAGATATGAAAATAAGGTCATGCATTCATCATAGCCAAAAACCATAACTAATGCATGAGTTATAGGTGACTTCAACTAAGCTACTATAGCTGACCACACGGCATTGTTACTGTAGTGAGTAAAAACCTATGCTACCTACCCTTTAACACATTAGAAGCTTGAAATATGAAAAGCTGCTTCTGTTGTTTTCATAGTGAGTTAAACTACTACCATGACATCCTACTTTGGCTCACACAATTTAGAGAGCACATTTTAATCAGCCCATCTGAAAGTGCTCCAGATTATATCAGTGTCTAGCTGGTGATTTTACTGGTGTTATTCAGCTCCTCCCACACAACACGGGGCTGCTTGAGTCCACAAAATGTTGCATTGGTAATTTCTTAAATATTTGGTGCTTACATCACGAACATTTAGAAAGCAATAAGAGCCCCAGGTTCTCTGGAATCCGGAGCATTTGGCCCAAAGTCAAAAGAAGCATGGCTTATGAAAAGCCACTGCAGCTCCACTGTTCTCCCCAACTTTCTTGCGACAAGGACCCTGTACAGATTTCTTCACTCCGAATGGCTATTCATAAGTTCCTAGTTTTTTGCCCTGAACAGGAATCACAAGAGACTTAATTTCCTGCTGGACTGCTCCTCCCTGTTTGCGAAGTGGAAGGAGCCCCTGGGACTGTGGGTTTGTGATGATATGATACATTGGTTGTAAAGGCAGAAACAGACCGGTTTGAATGTCTGTCTGCCATTCTTCAACAGTTCAATTGCTTCCTGACAGAGACATTTGATTTGGTGACCCCTTGCCAGTACAGATTACTTAGTTGACTACTTAGCGAAATTTGTTGACGATTGAATGTGTGGAATAATTTGTCCTGCTCAGTGGAGATGGGCCAATCACAGAGCATGAGTGGAGAGTTAAAGGGATGAACAACAAAAATAAAAATAGGAGTAGTATTTTCTCACAGCTCACCTGAGTTTATTGCTGAGAATTAGCACAGATTACCTGTTAGTTTTTTTCTTTTCAGACAAGAAAATTAGCGGGACGCAACATAGATTAACCGTATCACTTCCCTTAACCTTTGAGAACCATGCATCATGCACAGTGGGATGATCATGACTCTATGCGCCTATGATCTTACCAGATTGTACCAAGCTCCTGAATGGAATGTGTAACAAAATGTTTATATTAATGAAATTAAAAGCGGGATTAGTAAACGTTGAATGAAACACTTTCTACCTTCCACTCTCTCTACAGTTTGTGGTGGAGAGAAACAGCTAATGAAAAGCTGCGGTAGTATTAACACCTTGATAGCATTTCCAATTACGACCAAATTTAATTGTTGGTTCTATGTAGTATTGTGGGGATTATTAGCCTGATTTTGTCGAATGTTTCAAACAGTCAGAAACAACCCTTTAAATCTGTGTATCCTGTCTTTCTTTATTGTCATTATAAATTATGTATATATTATTATTGTCATTACTTGTCTATAAAAGTATGAGTCATTCATTTTTTAAATATGATAAATATTTGCATTTTTAAAATAAAACAGTCTTACATTAATAAATACTAAATATAGCAATGTTAGTTGTTACGCTAACACTGCTATATTTAAGCTATTATAGTTTAAAATAATAAATATAAAACAAACGCTAACACGATGTAACAAAATAACAGTTTCTTTCAAGGCGGGTGCCCGGGATCGTTTCGTCTCTTGCTGCATGTAAGTTTCACATGAAAAAAAGCATGGAAAATTTTCAAAGCAAACAATTCTATGACTGAATAATGTCACCTTCAACATCAGAGGGATATTGCTAGAAATGTTGGCTACACAACCTGCATGCCCTCCTTGCACCTAACGAGAGGTCGTCTGTTTTTATTATAATTTATTTTTGAATTTATTAAAATTAAATCACTTTCGCAAGTCTGGCCCAGCCCGACTGAATTCTGAGAATTTAAAGGCCAAGCCCTAACCCGACACAGGCTATCGGGTTTGTCCCTGAGAATAACAACTCTAATTTGTACAGCTACTAAAAACATAACCACTAACCGACAAAATCATTCAAACAAGCAAACAAAAAGGGAAAAGACTATCATGACAAAAAAGCAAACATAAAGGGAACAGGAAAAGAAGGCCTCCTACTGAAGACCACTTCGAAAAGATATACAATGTTGTTTACACTTCCTGAGTTGAAAATATATTGTTGTGGCAATGTCAACCTATTGCGAAAGTATTTACTCCCATGTTTTTTTTGTTGCCTTATAGAAATAGAATTGATTTAAAAGGGTATTTTGTGATACTAATTGTTTTAACCTTTCTGATGATATCAAGATGAGTTTGCAGGTGCCTAAGCCATCACAAGGGTTTGCTAAAGCATGACAAGGCAAGGCAACCATATTCAATTACTCAACCCCAATCATACTGTATAACTAACATGCCTGCCAAGTACACAATTACAGTTTTCTGCCAAGGCCTTAGTGATCAAGTAATATTGCCTGCGTCCATAACAGTACCTCAGTTAAACACTTCCTTTCTTATTATTGTCAAAGATCTGTTAAATCACTTTCATGAGCAGACCTTCACACTTGACCTGGCAACTGGACACTGCCCGTATCCCCTCAGTTAAATATTCCCATTTTAAAAACACTCTTTAAAGTCCTTAAGAAAGATACCACACTCAAAACAGTATATACCAGTTTCAGTCTCAGTTTCATACTGTCAACCCGAAATGCATGACAATACCTGGATTAGGTTGCACATATAATCACAACAATAGATGAAACAATGTATTTCGACAGCAAATTCCCAGTAGGCGATAACTTACACCTTAAGGGACAATCTGCTGTCTATTTTAGGACTTCTGAATAATAAACTTATTTATCAATCTTTGTTTAATTGATGCACCTCATCAGAACCCAAAATATATGCTTATTTCACTGTTTCGAAAACATTGTATGTATGTATATAATTTCTAAGTAAATGTGCTCATTTTAAGTAGCTTTTATGGAGATCGATCTATATTCACTTTAAAATAGTCACGGTAGATGAGAAAACCACAAGTAAATTTAAGCAAACTCTATATAGACTCAATACAGTTGTGAGAGTTACACTCCAACAATCCTCTCCCTAAGCTTTTTATTGAAATGGGTGGGATGGAGGTTAGTGATTGTCACTGTAAAAAAGCACTATGATATAATAAGATTATTAAAAAGAATCTACTGCATGACCCAAGAAAAAATAATTGGTCTGGGTTAGTGCCACAAACTGAAAAACTTGCCACCAGGGTAAAATGTAAGTCTGAAGCATTGCCATATGGTCCCATCAGCAAACGTGCAAATATGAGCTTTATTAAATTTTAATGGCATCTGCAGAAAGGATAATAGGTGGGGAACACACCCAGACACCCTTCTGATGTTTACTTACACAAAGCATGTAAAGGAGTGTAAAGTCTACCCTACAGTAACTTCAAAAGTTTATTGTATCAAAGTTGTACTGGGGTGCATCAAAACACGTGTCAAATTTCCAAACAAAACTGTCAAGTAACAAATGTATATTCATCATTGTTTCATCAAATGTCTTGGTTAAGTCAAATATAGCTGCTACTACAATTACTTAAATCATCAGACAACGGATATCGCAAGGTAATTAGATCAAGTCCGTTGGTAGAATTTATAGCCTCTGTTAGCGAGATCAGTTGAAAATTATTTTGAAACATCTCTCAAATTCATTGGGTGTAACAGTGAGTCAGGTTTCAAATGTCAGTGTTAGGTTTAGGGTTAGGAGTTTGTTTACATCCTTTGGAACTCAACTGCTTTCTGACATCAAACCTTACATGCAAATTTGCCCATTTTGTAGAAGTACTCAGTGAGAACCAAGTCCAAATTTTTGGACCCGAATGCACAAACATTCAAAACATTAAAGGTGCTCAGAGTTGGCTTCTATTATGTGTGGTGTTTGTGTACAGTCAAGCAGCACATACTAGCCAAGTGTTGAAGTAAAAAATCGTTCTTCTCTAATGCGTTGTTGAGTAGTGCGTGAGGGATTGGTTTAGTAGAGAATTTGCTAAGCATTCCCCTACAGTACGGATGTGATGGATCATGCCATGAGGGTCATAGAAACTTTGAGACAATGAGGGATGAATGTTTTCAATGTTTTATTACTGCTATCGCCAGTCGTTTTAAAAAGTGCATTGCTCTAGATGAGGAAAAACAGTAATTCAACATACTAAACACTTGCATTTCTTCTTGCTTATTTTATCAGATTAATTGAAATAATAATTGTTAGATTAATCGATTATGAAAATAGTTGTTAGTTGCAGCCCTGAAGTCTGCCAACGGTTATCAAATCATTATATAATTAGACCAAATGACACATTTATGCGTATGTACCTTGACAAATGTAACCATGAAAGGGAAGAGCATATTTGTCCATTCATACCTATGCTCATAAAAAAGATTTGTCTTCCATATTTGACCCAACCCCTCTGAATTGGAGAGGTGCTGGGAGCTGGCATAAGCATTTGGGGAGGGTTGTGGTTTAATTGCTTAGCTTAAGAACAGAACGACAGATTTTTCACCTTGCCAGCTCTGGTAAGATGCTCTAACCACTACATTCCCTGCCTACCATTGTGGACATCTCCTGCAAGTGTGACTGAGCAGTTTCTGCATATCTTCATACTATACCATCTTTGCCCAAATTAGCTTGCCCTACACCATCTTTGCCCAATTATACAACCAATCTATCTTTAAAGATTAAGATAAAATCATGGTCACTTACAAAATAGGTTAGTGAATTTAAACTGTTTTTCTGGGGGGGGGGGTTAAACTAACAATTATCATAAGACAGTATGCCTGCGTGTGTGTGTGTGTGTGATCCAGGTCTGTGTGTACATGTGGGGACCCCCAAGCCCCATAAAGAGAGTAAAACCTGAGAGAAATTGTCACAAACAAGTTTTGTTCAGCGGGTCCAAACTAAACTAAAACTTGTATTAGAATTTGGTTTACTTTTAGGTGTAGAAATTACAGAATAGGTATAGGATACTGCCAAATTAAGTTTAAGCATAAAGGTTGGGTTATTGAGGTACTGGTTACGGAACATGGATTTCTGGGTTCAAGTTGGGTTTCTGGTCCCCACAAGGATAGAATAACAAACGGGTGTGTCTGTGTGTGTGTGTGAACGAGATGTGTTTACAAATTAACTGTTGAGATAGCTTTCACAGCATTTCGAATCAATCGATCCTGTTGCTAACTGCACATGTCCGTCTGACAAGCAGGAATTCCTTTGTGTAAAAAAACGAATTAAACGTGGACAAAGACACATTTAAGTAATACCTATCCCAGTTTGGTTTACATTCACATAAACTGTGTAACTGTATAGCATTGGATGGAGGTGGGGGTCGAAGGGGTTTGAAAATCGTTAGAAGCCACGCAGACAATACAGAGCCATGGTAAACGAGTAAAGCTAAAAGCTCACGCATTCATTAATTTTGAACTCTACTGTCATCCACAGAGAATATAGTTTAACCTAGACCCTTTTCAATTGTCATAGGGTGCAACGTGAAATGTTTTTTTATTGGATAGTAAATTGTAGAATGAAATACCTTCTCATTGAGCCGGACGATATGGTCCATTTTTTCTTCATCTTGTAAAAGCTCTTGCAATTCTCTTGTGTTTAGAGCCCTATACCCGTCTGGGGTAGAGTTCGTGTCCTTAAAATTGGACATTGTATTCCTTCACAACCAGTTCAGACGACTTCGTTTGCAAGCCAGTTTTGTTCCATGTCTTTCACAATGAACAGCACAGCTACAAGCGCGTGTTGTGTTGAAGCAGACCGCGTAGTGAGAATGGAACGCTTCTGTTGGCGGAGACAATACAAGATGCAGTGACACATACCACGTTTCCAACTAATGTAATGCCACTGACAACCACAGGAAGTCTGGTTGTGGTGTCAAACGTTTAAAACCAATGGTCATAAACAGTAATATAAACCTTTAATACGATTGTTGGGCAGTGTTTGATCATTTAATGATTACAACCAACATTTCCACATAACCACACATGCTATATCATTAGCATTGGAAAACGATTTGTAGTCTAGACTCAAAATGTTTAGCATGTAGGTAAGTCGTGAGTTATGTCTGGCAAATGGGAATGTAACCATTTCACTCCGCAGATTGTAGATTACTTATGTTACTTTGTCGTAAATGTTCGTAAAAGCTACATCTACAATTTTGGTGCGCAAGTTATTTAACCTCTGGGTCTGATTGGATGATACAGATTTGTGTATTCTCAAGTTCGTTGTCATTGGTAGCATAGTGGCGGCAATACACCACATAGGAAGCAGTATTCCGCAGTAAAAGCCCATAGATGAAGAAAAACATCAGAAGACCTGCGAAGGACTGGGTAAACTGACTGATCTACAAATCATCCTGCACCATAAAGAACATCTGAGCTCAGGCAGTCACAATTTACCCATCAACCTTCCGGTTTGGGTTGTAACGTCATTTAGGACAGGAAAATGGCGGCGTTTACTGGGGAGCGATGGAGAAACGAGCTACCAAGTCATGATCTTTTCAATAAATTACGAGAGAAACTTGATTTGCAACCTAATTCGAATTGCAGGAGAACTGCAAAGAATCTTACATTTTGTCTTAATGGTGACATATTCGTGTGGAATGATGCAGACAGTGTTTTCTACACAACCAATCTAAGGCAACTCAATTCAGAGGACAACTTGGAGATAGTGAAATATCAGGTGAGACAACGTTTTTAAAAGTTTGTTGTCCATTTTATAAAGCTACATATGACAAGACAAGTTTTTTAAGAATAAAAATGGCGAGAATAAAAATTTGTCTGTGTGCTGCAGTTCGTCTGTTTGCACTCTTAAGTATCATTCATTATCTAACCCAGCTTCACTTATTACGGATTACAGTACTGTACAGTGCGATTAGCGTCGACCGCATTAATTATTTTCGGTCTCTGCCAGTAATTGGATATTTTATTGTCCACACCCGTAATTGCGCATTGTTCTATACTACGCCGGGTGTCGAAAGTGTAATAAGTAGACAATTCGGTCAAAGCAGAGGGGCGATGAGCGTAGGCCGACTGCAGCACCGTGGTCCTGAAGTTTCAGTTATATCGAAATATGGAAGTGGCATTAGATTAGATTCAACTTTGTCATTGAACAGTACAAGTACAGTACAACGAAAGACAGTTAGCATCTAACCAGAAAATAGAAGAGGGCAGAAGATTTGCAAGTATTTACAAGCATTTAGTATGTGTATATTACAAGTGGAATGTATAGATGTACAATGAAGGCAAATGCAGTACAAATGGCAATACTAAAAATGCAATTAAGGCAAGTAGAGGAGGGCAGAAAATTTACAAGTATTAAGTATAGTGTATGTTAAAAGTGGGGTAATAGTTGTGCGGGTACAGATGGCAATTCTAAATGCCATTCTACTTGTGCAGTCGAGGCAAATTGAAGGGGTAAGGTAGCATGTGCAACTTGGATGCAGAGATAGCAGCAATGAGGTCCCGGAGGTAGACATGCATATGTAACAACTGTAAAAATGCAAGCATGATGGCAATACTAAATGTGTAAAGAGGCAAATTGAATGTGCAAGGTGCATGTGCAACTGAAATGCAGGGATAGCAGCAGTGAGGTTCCCGAGGTAGATGGGTTCCTGTATCAACTGAAAACTTTCATTATCAGACTTTGCAAGGCAGTCTCAGGTGCATTTGAAAAGTATTCACATACATTTTCCACAGTAACCAAGCAAAATCAGTTATTTTTTATTTTTGCAATTTTATTTAAAAAATCACTTACATAACTATTTAGACTCTTCTATGACAATTTAAATTCAGTTCAGGGGCATCTTGTTTCCATTGATCATCTTTGAGATGTTTCTACAACTTGATTAGAGTCCATCTGTGGTAAATTCAATTGATTGGACATGATTTGTGAAGATACAAACCTCCCTATATAAGGTCCCACAGTTGACAGTGCATGTTAGAGCAAAAACCAAGCCACCAGGTTGAAGGAATTGTCCATAGAGCTCTGAGACAGGAATGTGTTGAGGCATAAATATGAGGAAGAGTACCAAAAAATACTTTTGTAGCTTGAAGCTTCCCATGAACACAGTTGCCTCTATTACTCTTAGATAGAAGTTTGGAACCACCAACACTTCGAATAGCTGGCCGCCCTGCCAAACTGAGCAATTGGGAAAGAACTGCCTTGCTTGGGAAGGTGACCAAGAACCCGATGTCTGCACCAGAGTTTCTATGTGGAAGTGTGAGGACCATCCAGAAGGACAACCATCTCTGCAGCACTCCACCAATCAGGCCTTTTATAGTAGAAGCCACTCCCCAGTGAAATGCACATGACAGTCAGCTTGACCATGACCATGAGTAACCAGTGCTTGACTTGGGCCGGAACGTTCCTTTTTTGGGCAAAAGAGCCATCGGAGATAGGCTACTTTAATGGAAAAGGCCTTATTAACACATACATTTTGATGAACCTAGTCCAATGTGCGATTTGTCAGTTCCTACACTAATTTTATCCCAAATCAAGCGCTATGAATAATCACTATTCCTTTGTCTGATGAAACCAAGATTGAACTCTTTGGCCTGAATGCCAAGTTTAATTTCTAGAGGAAACCAGGTACCGCTTATCACAAGGCTAATACAATCCCTACGGTAAAGCGTGGTGGGAGCTGTGGGATGTTTTTCAGAGGCAGGAACTGGAAGACTAGCCATTATCATGGGAAAGATGAATTGAGGAAAATATAGACACGTCCTTGATGAAAACCTGTTCTAGAGCGCTCAGAAACTCAGATCGGGGCAAAGGTTTAGTTACCAACAGGACAACAACCTTAAGCACACAGTCAAGACAACACAGGAATGCCATTTGGACAAGTCTGTGAATGTACTTGACTTGCCCAGCCAGAGCCTGTGCTTGAACCCAATCCAACATCTCAGAAGAGTCCAGAAAATGGGTGTGCAGCAACGTTCCCCTTCCAACCTGAAACAGCTTGTGAGGATCTGCAGAGTAGAATGGGAGAAACCTCCCAAATACAGCTGGGCTCTACCATGCAACAATTTTACTTGCACAATTCCTTACGCAAATTTGATAAAATTATGTATTCGCGTGCCGATTTTAACCCCACAAGACCAGCTAAGATACTGTTTTGTACTACACAGCGCAATTGAAACTAATCAGGCACTGTGGAAACAGCTCTCTCCTGCTTTCTGTTTGCGTAATTCATTGACACCGTACCAGCTAGTAATAGCTCACGAAATATAGCTTGCAAAACAATTCTGAAGAAAATGCTGTTTACATGTTCCACGGTGTAATCTCAAACAAATCTGACACGTCTGACACTGCAGGCTCCTTACTATCTAATTAACACATTGAAATGATCCCCCACCCCCTTTTAGCCACTATTGGCTTAAAAGCTGAATATAATGCAATGTCTGCTTTGTCTTTGGTGAGCGTGTTTGATCATCACCTAATAGGAATGACCGGGCTTGCCTGTGGGCGCAATCCGTAAATGTTACCTCAGCACCGCAATTTTACCTGCTACATCTCAAACGTAAACAGAGAGAGAACCTCATCTGGATATATTTATTTGTTTAAAATAGAAAATACATTTGGGAAGATGTATTTCATAGGGCCCTCTTTAGAGTAATTTGTATACCTAGGTATATTGACAGAAAATGTAATGCAGTACTTTCTGTTGTACAATAAATGCCTATATAAAAGTTACAGAGGAGAGAATGTGCCTAATTAAAAGCAAATAAGTGGCTCATTACTTATTCTTTTTTTTTTAAGTAGTTTTTCTTCTTAGGAGTACATGTGCTCCATGTAAAAAAATAAATAAAAAAAATGCCAGTGTAGAGCCCTGCACTGGTGTACCAAGCTTGTATTGTCATACCCAAGAAGCATTGAGGTTGTAATTGCTACCAAAGGTGCTTCAACAAAGTACTGAGTAAAGGAGTCTGTATACTTAGGGAAAAATTATGTTTTTCTGTGTTTTTGTTTTTTTAAATAAATTTGCAACCAAAAAACTGTTTACATTATGGGTTATTGTGTGTAGATTGGATTCATGAGAGAAATAAAATGATCGATCAATCAATCAATCAATCAAATTTATTTATAAAGCCCTTTTTACATCAGCAGTTGTCACAAAGTGCTTTTACAAAACACCCGGCCTTAAAACCCCAAGGAGCAAACAACAGTAGTGTTGAATTTCAGTGGCTAGGAAAAACTCCCTAAGAAGGCCGAAATTTAGGAAGAAACCTAGAGAGGACCCAGGCTCAGAGAGGTGACCAGTCCTCTTCTGGCTGTACCGGGTAAACATATTAAGAGTACAATT